>VZRJ01013389.1:404704-521656 GCA_013397565.1 Ptilonorhynchus violaceus | reverse complement strand
GGGGCGGCGAGGCCTTTCCTGCCGCTCCCGGCCCGGCTGGTGCGGGCGAGGCGCCCTTGGGTGCGCTGAGCTGCCCCGGCCTCAGCTGCGCCCCGTGCGGCGCGACGGGAGGATCGTCGTGTAACGCTGCGCCAGGGGAGGGTTAGGCTGGACATCAGGGAGAATTCCTTCACGGAAACGGTTGATAAACGTAGGAATGGGCTGCCCAGGGAGGTTTGGCGTCACCGTCCCTGGAGCTGTTTAAGGAGAGCCTGGACGTGGCACCCAGTGCCATGGTCTGGGTGATACGGTGATGGTCTGTCACGGGTTGGGCTCGTGTCTTTTCCAGCCTCATTGACTCTCTGATTCAGTGGTCTGGTGGCTGCTGTGGGGCGGTTTGAGCTCTTGTTGCACCTCTAACTGAAGAAATCAGAGAGAGACAGATAACGTAAACCGAAATCGCTTTGCAGAGGAGGGAATGCCAGGGATGCTGATGTGCTGTTTCAGAGTTGCCAATACTATTAATGCCAACAGCAGGCTAAATAGATAAGACGGTATTTTTATCATAGCAAACAAAAGAGAAAGCTGCCATCAGAAGAACTTCAAAGTTCTTCATCAAGGGTAGCTAGAAATTTGCTGAACACAATCTCTCTTGTCAAGCAGTGCAGAGGGTAAGGGAGGATTTGTGCACAGCACTCCAGCTGGTGCCTTCAGGAGGCAAATGAAACAGTGTATTTTAACATTCTTAATAATGTTAAAATATCTGGAAGGGAACATGTTGTGGCCAACGTTTTTCAGAGAAGGTGTGGCTGTGCCATCCCTGGAAGTGTTCGAGGCCAGGTTGAATGGGTCACTGAGCAAACTGGTCTAGTGGAAAGTGTCCCTGCCCATGGCAGGGGTTGGAACTGGAAAATCCTTAAGGTCCTTTCCAACCCAGGCCATTCTGTCATTCTACGATAGACACAAGACAGACAGACACAATCAAAGCTGCCCAGGTGCTGGTACAGGGAGCGTGAAATTGTGTAGAAATATATGGACTTCCAGCCTCACTGTATAGGTGTGTGCAAACACAGGGCCTCTTGCAAGAGGAGCCCAGCATAGAAGCAGTGAGAATCAGGCAACTCCTTCCCTGGAAACAGCAGGCTGAGTGCTGTTGTTTAGGAAGGGGAAAAAAAAGGTCTGGTGATGTATACTCAGTCTCTTGCTAAATTGAAATTTGTATTGATGAGGGTTGGTTGTGTGTTTAACACTTGAGGTGGCTGCTGAGTGGACATACCAGCAGCACTGAAATAGGTGTGTGCCATTGGTTCCTGCTGGGTGGAAGCAGAGTAGCTCAGCTCAACGTTACCAATGACTTTATTGTTCTCCAAACTTCAATTTAACTTAATTGTTGTAATTTAACTTCACATGCTTGGGAAGAGTTGCTAACAGAGAGCATTGAACACCCCATGCTGAAGCACATACAGTGAGGATGTCATGAGAACTAAAGGTGTGGAAGCTGTCATGAGACAGCATTGTAAAACCATGGTTAGATCCTTGTTAGGGCTCCAGATTGCTCTTTTTATCAGTCCTTGAGACAGTGGAGTTAATAATGATAATTGACCTCCACAAATGAGAGGCTGAGAACAACATATTTAAAGGGAAAAAAAAAGTGTCACTGCTATAGATAAATTGAAGAAGAATAAAGTGTTTTCAGCTGTTAGTACACTGAGCATCACCATCAAGTGCTGGCTGACCAGTCAGTTTTCTTGCCTGAGGTTTGAAATCCCTCTCAGAGAGAAAATTCTGTGCACCAATTCTGCATGGCATTTCTTGGAGAATTGGACAATAAGTTTATAGATCCCAAGGGGAAAATACATCCTTGAAAAACTGCAAAAATTCTTTGGCAAACTTTAGTGGCACAGCAGAAATTCCACATCTTCCTTGTTTATTGCAGAAGCTTGGAATTGCGCTCAACTGTGCTACTGTTGCTGTCTGTGTTTCCTGGCTGAAATATTTTGTGCTGCTCTGTAACCCACAAAACAGGACATCAGTTTTTCTTGACAGAATGTTGGCCAATCTCTCTATAAGTAGGTGTGCCTGCTGTCCTTTCTTCTTTTCCTGGCCATCTTTCCACTTCCTCCTCTCCCTCAGCCCTGCTCCCCCAGATCTCTGTCTGTTCACAACCCCCAAACACAAATCTTCGTGTAGCTGCCCCTCATGGTTGCACTTTGGACCCTTTACTTTATCCATCTGTTGTCTTCTCCCAGGCTGTACCAGCTCAGGCAGTACCAGCTCAGGCAGTAAGAGCAAGCCAGAATCACAGAATGGTTTGGGTTGGAAGGGACCTTTAAAAGTCATCCAGTCCAATCCCCCTGCCGTGAGCAGGGACACCTTCCACTGGATCGGGTTACTCAGGGCAACCTGACCCAGGATTTTTCCAGAAATGGGGCATCTCCCACATCTCTGGGCAACCTGTCCCAGTGTTTCACCACCCTCATTGTAAAAAATTTCTTCCTTATCTCTATCCTACATCAGCTTTCTTTTAGTTTAAAACTATAGCTCCTTGTCACAACAGGCTCTGCTAAAAAGTCTGTCCCCACTTCTTATAGTCCCCCTTTAAGTACAGAAATTCTGCAGTAAGGTTTCCCTGGAGCCTTTTCTTCTCCAGGCTGAACAACTCTAAATCTCTCAGCCTGTTGTTACAGAAGAGGTGCTCCAGCCCTCTGGTAATTTTTGTGGCCCTCCTCTGGACCAGCTCCAGTAGATCCATGCCTTTCCTGTCCTGATCCAGGCTATTGGTGTTGATGCACCTTGTTTTGTGATGTGTTAGAGAGGCACCAGAGTTGCTGGGAACAATGTCTTCGCGTATTCCTCCTTTACCAGTACCACTTAACCCCCGAACATCCTGACACCTCTGCAGGAAGCTGGGGATGACAGAAGAGGTGAAAATTATGAATTTGACAGTGTGTAGCATTTGAATTTGTTTCTATCACATAGCTCAGGCAGCCAGGAGACTGTATCAGCAGCCTAGAATAGTTCAGAAATGCCACAGTTCATCCTGACACAGGGTTTGAGTAGGACATGCAGAGTGCAGCTGCTGTTCTCCAGGTGGGAATTAAAGATGGATACTGGCTGGAGAACTGGGCTGTGACTTCTTCCATAGATCCCAGTGGGACTGAGTTAAAAACGTGGGTCCTAACACAGCGTGTGCCACTGAGGGCTCTCCCATCACTCCAGCTGCTGTGCTGGGAGATTTCCAGCCGTGTTTGGTTCATCTGGAATGTGCAGCTCCCTGGGGAGGTTGCTGTGACTCTGTATTACAGAGCAAGATGGAGCGAGCACGAGGCAGCGTTCCCCAAGGACTGCAGGGGCTGAGTTTGCAAAGCCAAGAGCTGCAGTCAGAGAACCCTGACCTTTGTATTAGTCACTGTTGAATGGATCCTCAATATTTTTCAGGCTCACTGCACAGAAAATGTCCAGCTTTGTTCAACAGATCCACAGCCTGTTCAGTTGAGCTGCATTAGCGCAGCAGACACATTCAACCTCTTTCCCTGGTCTCTAAAAGATTTCTTTTAGAAGTGATTTAATATCACTGTGGAGGTAGCATGATGTTCTGTCACTATTTTAGGCTGGATGTGGTCTGAGTTCATTAGCTGAAGTTTCCCAAATGTCATTTTTCTCTTTTGTGATCTTCAATTATAATTAATCCTTTTCTTAAACTTTCTATTTTTGTTGTTTTGCATTTTTTTAAGACATAACTGTACAGACTTTTAGAAGAGATTGTTTTGCCTATGGATCTAGGTGCTTTTTTGAAGAAGGGGATTATAAGTAATTCTGCGATTAGCAATCTAAAATAAGCTTTTTGTCAAACCCTAAAAAGTTACAAGAATACCACAAGAGATTCTTAACAGAATTGAAGCTGTTTGGCTGCGTATTTTTCATATCAAATTTTAAAGATGTTTTGATTTTAGCCCTAAATTCTGAAAATTTCCAGCAGGACTAAACCGGGATTACTTTGATGAACACCCTACCAATCTGTAGCTCCTAAACCCCAGAAACATGTGAACAGCAAATGCTTCTAGAAGAAGCTTTGAGGACATGAAAAGCTTTCCTTTGCTCAGGAAAATCACCACCCTCACTGTGCTTTGCTAACTGTGCTTTTCTCCCTAATTCATTCTTTGGTAATAGGGGAAAAATAATTAAATACTTGCTGTGCCAGAAAGTGAATCTGTTCTGTAGCACCTTCAGTATAAATCAGATGTTTCTGTGTAGAAAATTCCCTTTTAAAATTCAGCTTGGCTATAGTTATTCTACATTTGAACTGATAAATGCAGAAAGCTCCTTTCCTTTATGACTTTTCCCCAGCTCTTCCTCAGCTTACCGAGGAACAAAATTATTAAAAAAAGAAATAGAAGAAGAAAGGGCAGTTCAGTAGCACCCACAGGAGAGAGAAGAAACCACCCCAAGTGCAGATGTGTTATGAAGCAGGTGCCAGCCCCTGCCAGTGCCTGGCTGTTCCAGATTCCAGGAGAACACCTGTGCTCACTTCATGTGGGAGAGGTGGGATGACCACATGAAGATCTGCTCCTGATGCCTAAATGTCAGTGCTCACACTGCACACTGAAGCATGACATTTTATATCACAGCTCACAAAGCTGTGCTGACAGGAAATATTTAATTTTGGGCATTATTCCTGCAAATGTATCTGGTTAAATTCCTGGCTTGAGCAATGCTCTGTGATAGGGGGACCCATGAGCTACTAGGCTGCATACAAGCATTTCCTTTCACTGATTTTCTCTTTTATTCAGTAACTTTTGTTCTTGAGTTAGATGGTTGAGGAGCTTCTTTTCTGTTTCCTTTGTATTATTCTTTAAATTATGATACTTTTTGTGTACCCTTTTATTCACCTTTGTTCAAAACGCTGCTTACCTCTTATGATCTTTGGGGACATAGCCCTGATTGTTCCTGTCCCTGTGTGTGAACCTTAGTTCCTTTGCAAGGACTGTTTCAAAGGGTGCTTGCCTAGCTCAGCTTTTTTTAACCTAAGCAAGGTATGGCCATTGATTATCATGGTATTAAAAATAATGATTTGTAAAAATAGTAAGTATTCTTTTTCATACTGCTGTCCTTGCACAAGTGATATGCAAAAGGACTTTAAGCAGAGGTTAAGCTAAAGCAGTGATTGAGCTGTTTGTGTCAGCAGCTCTCTGTCCTGTGCCACTGGATTTGGAGCACCTGGAGGCAGGCGAACGGTTCAGACTGTGACCCCCAGTGTGCAGTGGTTCACATAGACCAGTGTTGAGTGTTCTGTGCCAGGGGGCTGGTTCCCTGCCTTTCAGATTCCTGACTCTTTCATACTGGCAGAATGAAATAACTCCTGGGGTACTTTCAGGTTCTGCTGCTTCACTGCTTGCACTTGTTCCCAGAACTGCTCTGCTGGCTGTGTGTTGTGTTATCTTGGAGCACTTGAACGTTGCCATCATGAAAAATGACTATTTGCACCATTTTTTGAATTTATTATAGTAACTTAGAACTGTCTACACCTTTCTGGGGAGTAGTGGTTTACATACATGCATGTGATAATCAGTGATGCCCAGTCTTCCAAATGGAGTGGGGAGGCAATTTTGTCCCCCTGCTACTTTACTGACATGCCTGCTCTGGTGCTGCTGTGAAAAATTTTGCTGTCCATCCTTTTCCTCTACCCAGGGCCTTTTCTGTGCTCAACCGTAATATCAGTTCTCCCATTTAAGCCTCGTCTTCCCTCATGCTCCCCCAGTCCCAGGCCAATGGAGGGCACAGCTCTGGTGGCCTCTGTCTCCCCTTAGGGGGTGTGCTGGGGTGAGGTTGCCCAGTGGCCTCTCTCTGCCTTCCCAGATAAAGTATTTGAGGATTTGAGAGGGCAAGGGAAGAATAGCAGAGTGAGGGGAACTAACAAGTCAGGATTGCTGCTCATGGAAGGAAGTGGAGCTTTCTCTTGGCTTTTCCTATTTCCCTGTCCTCTCCTACAAGACTGATGTGTGGAGTCAGTAGGGGATTGCTGCCCGAGCACAGCTCACCCTGGCTGCCTCCACTGGAGGGAACTGGCCAGCAGGCAGCTCATTGGGAAGGACATTCCCAGAGGCAGGAGTGATATTTATGTGAGACCAGAAGCTTTTCTCTGTCACTTGAAAACTGGCTCCAGCCCCAGCCAAGAAATTCGAGTGGGCAAGATGGTTTTCTTTGCAGTTGGTTATTCCTATATTGTTAAGCACTCCATCCTTAATTGCCTAAAAAATTAGTAATAATATAGAGAAATCACTACTGAGACCTTCTTTTGAAAGACTCCCAGATGGAATGAATGTCTGTCTTTTGATTCAGGTCCAACCTCCCAAAATTCAAGTGTATTCACTAGTACAGAGGAATTTATTTTGCACTGAGGGACACAAGTGTAAATAAGATCTTTGACATGAATAATGAGAGCAGGCTGTTCTCTGAGTGCTGCTGAACTCTTTCCATTTGTCCTCTGGAGAGCTGTAGAAAAGGTCTTTCCCCTCTACCTTTTGCAACAGTTCTTGGGGGTGACTTGCTTCTTTCCACCACGTTCCTCAATCCTTGTTGCAGGGAAGGAGTAGGAGGGGTAAATGTTTGGTATCATCCAGTCTCTCAGCCTTGGTAAATTCCTGGAATATTATTCCATTTTTGTCTATGAGACTGGCAAACTGACCACTGAAAAATGTCACATCACTTGCAGCATTCCAATTGTTACAGGTTTTTAGACTCTGTATTAAAAGTATTTGTAGAGAAACTTTTGCATTATTAATCCTCCTTGCCTAGACAGTGAACTATTATGGATTTGAAAACAAACACACAGACAATCTTTTCTCTTTTTCCTCTGAACTTTTCACAGATTGGGGGAGAAAAGTTCCACAAATCACAGCTCTGGGGTTACAGCAATAATGTTCCTATGCTGTTTGAAGATAAATGTGGAATAGGAGGTGAACTGTTACCTCGTCAGAAGCTGACGCCTACAAACAGTGTGTTTCCTGAAGGGATGGGAAGTAGTCCTCCTGCTTGGATAGCATTTGACAAGCAGGTATGTAGAAATCCATATCTTTTTATTTTTTTTATGAATAGCTACAATATGGCAGAGTATAAGGATGAAATTCCATTAGTCAGATATTTCAGAAGATTATTTTATGCATGCAAAAAAAGCTGCTAGGCAGACAAAAAGAGTGGTAGCAAGTATTTTTTTAATGGTATTAATATATTGGACAATTAATATACACATATATCATGCCATACAGCAATATAGAAAAATATTTCTGTATTCAGATACATCTACAGGATGTAACAAAAATAAAGGACTGGTCCACATATTTCTTTTTAGTGAAAATGATGACGGTAAAGAATTATTTGGCAACCTGGTAAGAATGAATGTAAGGTAAGCCCCAGTCCAGGAGGAAATGTGCATGGATACCTGGGAACCATTAAAGTCAGTGCTACGTGCTTGGAATTCACTCATGCCATCGTGCTTGCATGCTCTAAGTTCTGTTGACTTCTGTGTGATCCGGGCATGTGAATAGATTATGTCTAATATAGACACAGGAATTTAAAATTGGAAGGTTTTTTTATTTTGCAAAAATGTAGTGACACCTTTAAAGTTAGAGAGTTATCAAATAACTGTAACCTGTGATGACAGGAATTTTGTAGCACACCGTTGTTGCTTTCCATGTTTAAATTTACATTAAATTCTACTTAGAGATGTTTTATTTCTAAAGCGAAAAGCCTACAATCAGGGAAGGAAAATGATCCAGAAAAAGGAATCGTTCAGTGGATCGCAGAAATGTTGCATGACTAAATGATTACAGTATTTAAATATTGGGAAGAATGGCTAATCTCATAATTTTTGCTTTAAAAGAGAAGCCATGCAGGTAATTGCAGTACAATTACACATTCATCTTTGGCAGACCAGAACTACAACAAGAAAATGTAAGGCTTGAACAGCTCACATGCCTTTGGTTGGCTTTGCCTCTGAAATCCCTGGTATTGTTCTCAGAGGTTTCAGCAACGTGCTCAGGTATGAACTGCTCCAACATGCTCAGGTGTTGTGGCTTCAGCCAGACTTGCACTTGCTTTACCCTTCTTGGAACACGGAGGGGTGTAGTGGCTTCTCAGGGCTATGTGTCAGTTATCAGGCCTTGGATCCAAGTTTATGGAATCAAGGGGTTTGGTAGGAGGCAGTGGGACTGAGCATCAGGCACTGGCCTTGGCTGGTGAGAGGAGCTTGCTGGCATTTGGACATTCCTGATCTAATGAGGGCAGTCCAGGACAGGGGTTTGCAGGTTCGAGATTGGCCTCTGGAGGGCTCATGTGTTTGTATTAATTGCAGATTGTTACAGGGTACTTCCTATCCAACTAATTTAGCTTCCCCAGTTAAGAGCCTGGAATACAGCTCTGTCCTCCAGTTCAGCAGTTTGGAACTCAGCAGAATGGACTTAATGAAAAATGGTTTGAGTAGGTGTTTATCTTTTGAAATGTAATCTGCTTTCTTAGCACTTTGTCTTCTAACTTTCAACAGTACCGTAGTCATTGGAAGAAGGACAGGCATAAAACTTCATTATTAAGTAGGCTGAGAAATAGTTTTTGCCATTTTATTTGCCTAATAGGAAGCAGGTGTAAATTTAATTTCTTCTGTGATTAAGTACACACACAAGGCCTCCTGGGCTTGAAATGATGTTTATAATTTGACTACCACAGGTGCCAGGGAAACCTTGTGGCACTTTACAAAGTGCCACAGAGTTTATTCAATATTTGATGCTTTTGGTTTTCATAGGTGACATTTCATTTTTTTAAGGAGTGGGATGGGAACTTTGTAGTTCCGTACTTCAGCTGAGACTGGAGTTAGGAAGCGCTCCATTTTGAGTATTTTTAAGGCTAACTTTGCTTCAAAATAAAAAGTAAGTCATATTTTTTTTCTGTTCCTTCCCCTCCTCACGCTTCCTGAATCATCTGCTTTGATCTGCAAAATTGCAGTTGGTTGCTGCATATATTTCAGTCATTCACCAGCATGTTGATAAGGGTATAAAAAGAATAAAGTGTGAGTGCAAAAGAACCTGCACGAACTCCTCAAATGGAATAAACCAGGACATGGGTGTATGCTCAGAGAAAGAAATAAATCCAGAGTATTAAGGATGGGATTGTGCTTGTTCTGTGCAAACAGACCTCTTTGCCTGGCTGGTGTCTCATGAGACAACCGTTCTCAGAAAAGATCATTGACAAAATAAGAACAATTAGTAATGAAACAGGGTTCTTGAACAGTTCATCAAATGTCTGTGTTCTAGTGGGACTGGCAGAACAGGGACAAGAGGGTACAAAACTTTCCTTGTTTCCAGTGGTTTCATGACTTGTCAGCAGCTGGGCAAGGAATGAAATTCTGGTCCTGGTCAGCTGAACCCCAGGATGTTCAGACTGGGATACAATGGTCCCACCACAGTACTTTTTAAGTCTCCTGGAGTGTTCAAGAGATTTGTACAGGACTCCTGGTCATTCCAAAACAGGAGGTCAGGAAGGATAATTTGGTCACCAAAAATGGCACTTTACACCAATCTTTAGACAAATGGAAGGAAGAAGAGATTTTGAAGGTTGACAGAGTTTGTGGTGGCTCTGTTGTATGTCAGATGTTCTGTCCAATGTTTTTGTGTTTGATACATGAAACAGAGAAATTCACAGCTAAAAAATGTGCACAAGAATTAATTTTTTAATTTATTTTCAATTATTTTGTCTGTAGATTGTTCAGAAAGTTGCATGTGGCACTAATTAAACAAACCATAACTGAGTTTTCTAGATTCTTCTGTGTGAAGATCTAATGCTATCAGGCTTAACAGGTAACAGTTATGTAATTTGATTATAATTTAAATTTTATTTGCCTAATGGTGGAGGGTCATAGTGCAGGAGAGTTGATGCCAAAAATGTATCTATCATACTGTTTGATGGTTGCTGAAAGTCAGTGGGATCTGAGCCTTTGAAATAACTTCTGGAAACAGAAGTTTTTCTCATCTTGCACTTAATCTGCCCAAGAGAAGGGAACGTGGCCTGTTGAGAAGTCTGAGCAGCACACAGGGTGGTTGTGCTTGTGTGCTCCTGGGCAAGCTGCTAGCTCTCTTTCCTCAGATGCAGAAAAGGAGGTTGTTTTTGTCTCTTAGGTGTTATAAAATCTCTGTCATCAGTACTCATGGAAGTACTTTGAGATTCCCAAAGGCAGGTGCTAGAGGAGTGCAGATTATAAGCAATGTGTTCTGTCACGTAGGGAACTCAGCCAGCTTACTGGATTTCAAACATTTTCAGCTCATGGTCTGTTAGATGCTTGTTGAAACATAGGGAACAGCTGAATTGGTTTTTTTTCAATGCTTCAGGTTGTCCGATGAATCAAGAATAAAGGAAATTGAATTTATTAAATATAACCATTGTGTAAAGTATAACACTGATTTGACCCAAATGTGTTGTGGGGGACAGGATGGAAACCTGTTTAATTAATGCCTTCCTGCACATACTTAGCACAGCAAGCATCCTGCTACATAATGCACTAGCATGTAGATACATCGTGCAGGTTCCCTTAACGTTGGTGTTGGTGATTAAAGACCATAAATGATACCAAGAAGTGCAAAACTTGTGAAATGGTGTCTGAATTTGAGCTGGGATCTCCAGGCATGAGCACCTGAGCACCTTCCCTGTGAAGGTGGGTTTTTTTGCATTATTTCTACTGCAAGAGACCATGAAGAGCAGTTGCTACACTCTGTGAGATTTTCCCACTCACTGAATTGCAGAATCAGGTAAGTTTTGAAATACCAATATTGCACAACTGTAAATGACTCCTGAAAAATGTAATTTCTCTCTGATAGTCTTCAGTACGATTCATTTGAAAGCTTGCCAGGATCTGCTTGAAAAGAACTCTTTCCACTTACCGTGATGGTAAAGCCATTGCTGTCATAATGCACTGTATTTTTTAGTAATTCATAGAATAGCAGTCTAAAATTTGCTTCAGTACCTAGGCAGCTTATTATGTTATCAGAAATGCTTTGTTTGGAAGATTTTCCAAGCAGCCTGCTGATAGTTTTGTATTTGATTTATTTCTTTACTTTAGAGTTCCATCTCTGCTTAGATGTTGTGATAATAAAAATGCCAAGCAAAGAATTTTAAATTTATGTGATTTAGTGTGGGTTTCTGTTCTTACATTTCTGAGAAATAAATCTACCTCCTGAAATCCATACATTTAGTTACTTATAAGCTATATAAGTTTATTTGACATATTTTGCAAAAGCATTGGAGATTTTGCTGCTTTATATTTATTTATTATTTTTAATAGGTGTTGACTTTTGATGCCTATTTTGAAGAAGAAGTGCCTGACAAAAATCAAGAGCTGTATAGAATCAGACACTGTAAAATATATTTCTACCTTGAAGATGATACAATTCAAGTGACTGAGCCCCAAGTGAAAAATAGTGGCTTAGATCAAGGTATCTATTTTTATTGGCACCCTTTTTCCCCCCTTTATGACTTTCTTCAGTACAGTCTTGGTCCATTCCAAAGGACTCACGTAATGTGACTTCTTACAGCTGAAATGGGATGTAAGTGCATGGATGTAATTTTCTTTTCTTTTTACAAATCATGATGTGAACTTCTTTATTGTCTTTCTCAAGATGTGGGTTTTGTAAGGCTGAATCCCCTCCTGTACGCAAACATACAATTTTTTCTCTAATATAGTAGTTTGAAATCATATAGTGGTAAGGTCTTTGTGAGTGTTGTGTCACTCCTGCAGAAGCAATTTGTGTTCTAGGTCTCCATTCCTGAGCCTGGCTCCTCCCATCTTGGCACTGGCAGGGAGTTCTGTGGCAGCAGCTCTGCAATTGTTCATGAGCTACCGCAGTGTCTCTGCCATTATTGAAGAAAAGAGTCTTTTGTGCCTCTGGCTTTTGGTTCTTTTTTGATTAAAGTGCCCTTGGCACAGCAATTTTTCCTTGATGCCTCTTAAGTTAAGAAACTGCCTTGCCTCAGTGTCACGTCCCTGCACTTGGACCAGCCTGAGGACTTCAGGAGGAGGGTTTAGTTGAGCTGATTTACTGGGGTTTTATTGGACTTGGTTTATGTTAAGAAAATGTGATCTAGCAGTCAACATCCTGCTGCAGAGGGGGAACACAGCTGCTGCTTCTTGGTGTTTATGGGTCACTGCCAGAATTGAAAGTTTTCAAGGGATATAGTCCAGAGAAGCAGGATGTCTTGGGATGACTGCACCTCCCAGTCCCCAAAGATGTTTTGTACATTTTATACATTCTTAGCACAGCGCTTTTCAAAAATAAGTTAACCATTTAACTACCCTATTCTTTTCTCAGATCAATTTCTCTATCTACAGGGTAAGATAACATTTAAAGGTGTTATGTGCATCATTACTGTTAGAACTGGGATAAAATTGCCTGTGAATCTCTCCTTAAACCAATACTTCAGGGCCTGCTGTCCCTGTGTTGAGTAGTTCTTGCCAGAATTTTTGCAGGCTCGTCAGCAGGGACTGATTTTGAATGCAGTGAAACCTTGTCCTACCCCTACCTGGGCAAGTGCTTTTTCATGTGAAGAAAAGCATGTTGGAGCTCCTTCCCTGGGACCTTACACTTACCCCCTCCCTGCACCATACGCATGAGATGGGAGACATCATCAGGTTTAGGTTTTCCCTCACTTGTGTGCCCCAAGAGTGAGCGTGGGTGTTTCTGGGGTTTATGGCTTAGAGCAAATGTCCCCTGACAAAGGAAGTACGGAGAGTCAGAGGTGACACCTTTGAGAGGGAAGGTGAAAGCCAGATTGTTTAGAGCAGGATAAAGCATATTCAAAGCTGATTCCTTTGAATGAGTCATTTGCATTGTCTTTGTACTATGGGTTGTGCAGGCTGCCTCTTCAGCCTTAATGTTCCTGGCAGTCTAGTCCCATTCCTCTGGTGACAGGAAGGCTACAATTTCCCGCTCTTTCCTTGGTTGTGTCTCCTGTTAATGATTGTTGGAGTCACCTTTGATGCTGGATCTAAAATTAACTGAATGGTATTAGAGAGAAACAAGAATTTTCTCAGTCCTCCATGCAAGGACATTTTGAAAGCCTCTATGATACTGTCCGAGTACTTCATGTGGGATGAATATACATACACAACTTATTTAACTGCTGGTTTAAATATAAATGTTCCAGGATCTCAAAAGTGCACTTAACTTATTTGTTGCTGGTACCTGGGCTGGTAAGGAAACTCTGTGTATTGGTTGTGTTTAGGAGGGGAGAAATACTGTAGATTGAAAGGCCAAGGACTATTTGCAATGTGTCTGGGCTTCACAGTTGGTGCATAGCTACGGGGCCTATACTTTATCATAAACATCTACATAAATATTCTTATTATCCTAGAGATTAATATGATGTAGAGTGAAAGGGGTGGTGGAGATGCCTATCAGAGTATTCTCTACTCACACACTTACTCACTTGGGGATTGACTTCCTGCTCCATAACTGAAGACCAATGACAAAGTTATTATGTTAAAGGCACTAAATATTTGTTGTTGAATATATGCAAAAGCAGTGTTTCTTAAAAACATATACCAAATCATTAACTGCTAATCTTACTCTGTTTTCAATAAAAAACTGTCCTATTTCCTCTTTTATTATAATTCTTTCTATCTATCTATCTATCTATCTATCTTGTAATATTCAAATCCTTTATCCTGACTGGGAATTTGTAAGCCCAAGAAGAACAGGAGTGTAACTGTCTGCATTGTGAAGCTGGTAACCTGATGTACAAAGGAATGAAAATCTTACCCATGATCATACAGAAAAGGTCATAACAGGGTGAGGAGCTGAACTGTACTGAAGTTCAGGATCTTGACCATTATGCTGTTCTCTGCACATCTGCTGAAATACAACTTTTCAGTTAATTAAAATTCCAGAGATTTGTAGAGTTCAGCTGTAGGAGAGCCTGGGCTGCTAAAAGGCAAACTGCACTGAACAGAAGAGCACAGGTGTGGGGATGTCCATGAAGAAAGAAGTGTGGGGACATTAGGAGCAGATAGACACAGTCTGCATGAACAGTTGGAGAGTTGCAGTGGCAGGAAAGGGGTGTGTAAGGGAGGAACAGCAAAAAACAATGATGGATAAAGTGGAATTGAGCTGTTGACGGCAGAAGGTGGTGGTGACCTTTACTTGGATGTTTGCCCTGTCAAAAAAGATGTAAACCAGACAGCTGAGATGGCTGTTTTCAGGAGGCTTCTTGGAGAGAAGATAGAGCTGTGACAGGGTAGATCAAAGGTAGATCTTAGCTTGGCTGGTTAATGCCTTGAGGCCATGAGATTACCAGTGCTTGTGCCATAGCCCACAAATGAGAACTTGGTGGTGTGAATGGGTGTCCCTGGGAATGGTGGGATGGGAGAAATGCAGTAGTTTGCCTTTGTACCCTTGTAGTACTTGTGGCTTTGCAGAAGGAAATGTGGAGAGGCTTACAGATTGCAGGAAGATCTGGTGAAGGATCAGCAGTCAAAGAAGTTAGAAGAATTTTGAAGTTCAATTATGATTTTACAAAACTAAAACAAATTGGCTTCAGAGAAAAAAAAGCGAGAAAATGTGCTTTTACCATTGATCAAAATCTCAGGGCGACAAAGTAAATGATTTGTAGGAAATGTTTCAGTGACTTTAAAAACTGCTTTATGAAATTGGCTGCTGTGCTTGGACATGAATTTGGACTTACAAGGTTGCTACTAAATAACTGAAACTTAAACTTCATTTAATTTTGGAAACTGCCTTGCTATTTGGAAAATATTAGAAACATTAGGAGAAATCTATGCAGAGGAGGGAATGCAGAGACCTTGAACTTGAGAAACCAGAATCAAAGCAAGAAACAGCAGGACAATCAGTGCACAAGAACAGAGTAAAGATAAGGGAGTACAGAGAGAAGGACAGTAAACTTGACCACATAAAAAACTCCAAATACTTTTTCCACAGCCAGAATGATAATTATTCTTTCAATATAAAAAAAAAATTCTCCCTTAGAGAGCCAGGCTAGATATGGCAATTGCAAGTGTTTTGTACATCTAATTCCCAGTTAACAGGACTGTGGCTGGCTGATACTGTCTTATCAAAAGGTCATTTCTGTTCCCATGGGGTTGACTGTAGCTTCCAGTACAATCCAGACCCTGCAAGCCAGAGCAGAGTGGAGCAGCTGGCTGGTTTCCCCAAGGTCAGCCAGCTGAAAAAGAGAGCGGAGCTGCCTCCTGGCTGGGTTCCCAAGGCTGGCTGGCTGAAGAGGAAAGTACAAGTGGGAAAGTGAAGTTGCATCAGCTCCTCCAATAGAACAGATTATCTAAGAGTTTAAGCCTCCCCTGAGACCTTGAAATAATTGTGATTTTGCCATATTTGATGGTGGCCAAATCATGACCTTGCTATGTTCTGAGAAGGGTGAATAAGTGAATGTAAGAAGCCTCCTTGTTTATTGGGGTGAAGTCTTTGTGTTGCAGGAATAACAGTGGTGGCTTCTCCTCCTTTCTGTGCGAGCAAAGCATGTACAAACTCCAGGTATTACTCATTCTTCTCCTCTCTCTAATGCATTCTTGAGTTGTGCAGAGTTAGAGAGCTGTGCTGAGGAAACTCTGGGTAGCATTTAATTTCTTCTGCAGAGCAGAGAAACAGCAGAGACCAAATCCTTTGCTGCCCAGCTTCGTTGTCAAAAGGCCCTCACTACTAGTGAGGTCTCCTTAAGCAGCTGCTGTGGTTGCCAAATAATCCAAAGCCCTCAGAGAAAAGAAAATATGCTACAAATTAGGGTGTGAGGGCTCAGTGCCACCACCGCTGTCAGACAAAAGCAGTACCTCAACTCCCTTTCCAAGCAGAGAAGAGCTTTAGTCCAGATGCAAATATTTCAGTTAATACTTGGTGGTGCAGCAGAATGTCCTGTTCAATAAACTGACAATCAAGGGCAAAAGAACCATCAGGAATAGCCATCCATCCTGAGCAACCTGAAAGTTGCATGTGCGCCGATGCTCCTGTAACAACTTGCAGCAAATTTCTAGATGAAATTTATTATTTTCCAGAAGGAAGAACAATTTAAAAAATGATGAGACCTAACCTCAGCTGATCAGGTTTTATTAAATTTCAAATTCAACATTATGAGATGTGCCCTCCACATGTGTAGATCAGGCACAGTGATACCTAATAAGAGCAAAGGCTTGCTAGAGATATTATCTTTACAAGACATTTTCCATTGGGAAAGAAATTCTTATCCCTCAGAACAAAATGGGCATGTGTGTTTCACCTTTAAAAGTGATATGAAAAACTAGCTGAGGTGAATATAACCTCAGAAAACACCTTGTATTAGAAAATTATCAACCATTATATTTTCATTAAAGTGATGATTCAACAGGATTTGCGTGTTCTGACTTACCCCATTATCTGTTGAGTGACCCAGGGATTAGCCAAAATCAGGTAAAATGTTTTAAAGTATTTGGTTTTGTTAATGCTAATGCGATGTAGTTTTACATCACATTAAAATGTGCTAATTACCACATTTTCCAACATCTTTTATGAGGATGCATCTGAAATAGGTGTATAATATGCTTAAGCAGATAGAGGTTAAAGTTTATTTTACAATCAAAGGTCAGTAACCAGAATGTAGGATTTGGTACATGTGAAACATCAGCAAGCTGAATGGGTCTTAAATGATTATTTTAATGGGAACATAAATCTGCTTTATTCCCCTGAAAAATTAAGGATAAATTTTCATTGCGGGAATTAGAATTTAACAAACAACTCTGATAATGTAGTAATGAAACGTATTTCATACAAATTAGTCCATAGGGAAATAAAGTGAACAATAAAGAATTTCCATGGACTAACCTAGGAATAAGGCCCTTCAAACACCTAACAAAACACACAGTGGTATCTTTCTTCCTCCTGCTCTGCCTCTCCTTATCCCCTCTCTCCCCAGGCCCCCCTCCACCCTCACCTACCTCCAGAATAAAGTAGCCGTGCTGGAAACTCATCAAACGGGATTTGGTGAGAAACCAGAGCAGATGCACGGCTAAAGGGCACTGGGAAGAGATCCAGTGAGCAATAATAAGATAGACCTTTCAGCTAATTGTGTCTAATAATCTATTATTGTAGGAGTAGGTTGGTACTGGAACTAATTTTTGTTTGGCAATTTTTGCATGTTTACTATATTTGTTTTCAAGTTGTAACACCTTTTATAATTCCTGTAATTTCAAAGTCATTGAGAACCTATGGTGGCGAGTAACTATCATAATATTATGGGTTGGTGGTTTCTGTCTCATTTTGGCCAGTGGATATACACTTTTTTCCTTGCTAGGGCAGGTTTTTTCTCTAAACTTAATTCTGTAGGGATCCTTAGAGCAAATATTATTTACTCTATGAATTTATTCTGTCTGTTTTACAGGAACTATTGTGCGACGGCATCAGATTCCACTTCCACCTCCTCATGAAGATCAGTTCTATACTATACATCATTTCAATATCAACACAGAAGTAACCTTTTATGGCCGAAAATATAAGATTACAGATTGTGACCTGTACACAAAAAACTTCCTGATGAAGTTAGGAGTCAGAGTAAATCCTCCCGCAAGCCGCCCGGATGATCCGTACACCACAGAGCGGCGACAGGTCAGAGGAGGCAGCAGTAGTGAAAACTGGATTTGAATAAAAGTGCCATTGCTGTTAGTAATATGCACTAGATAAATTATTTCTTTAATAACAAAGAGAAAGTAGCAATTTCAACATAATAAATCCCAAGAGAAAACTTGCTTTTAAAAATTTTGGGTACGTGGCTCGTTGTACTATGTAATTAAATGCAACTGATTTTCTCCTGATGTGTTCACACACCTTTTAAACCAGAACAAAATTAATTGGGAAAAATAAAATAAACCTTTCAGTATTAAACTGAAAAGAAAAAAAAAGTGTACCTATTACATGCTCTACTGTAGTTTACATGTTCTACTTATGATTTTGCTTGAGCTAATTTAATGACAATAAACACTTTTAAAGTGTTTAAAGGAAGATCTAATTGGAATTGTGGTTCCAGCACACCCATGGCTTCCTGCAGACTCCCTTCTTCTATTCATATGTTATCTTTCATCTTTACCCCTACATGTTTTTAACAGCTCTTTGCATGTCTAAAGCAAATTCTTCTGCCGTACAGAACCCAGTGCTCTGCAGTTTTTAGACTTGTGAGGTTGTATTTGAAGGTAGTTCCCTCCTTTGTAAGTATATGGAAACACACATACACAAACTTACAAACCTCCAAAAATCTCACTCACAACTCCTAGATACTATGTGGATTCCCCTTTGCAGGATTTGAGGTATTTTTTGATTTTTCTGGGAATAGTAGTGGGAGTGATGTTTTCTGTAGGGAATAATGACAGTTCCTTTCAGTTCTGTTTTTCTTGATTAATATGAGTGCAGATGGCACTTGACTTGACTCTGTTAGGACAGTTTGGCCCACAATGTGCAGCCTGTTGTGACAGATCCAGCCTGGACCTCTGGAAGCAGCAAATACTCCCATGTGTCTGTGTCATTCTTAGTGCTCCCAGTGAGAAAACTGCTGCAGTCTCAGCAGCAAAAATGGAAGGTGACTGTGACTGAGATGTGTAGGACAATTTCCATGTCTCTGAGGCACTCTCAGGCCAATGTGTTGATTACTTTTCATTCATGCTGCCAGGCTTTTTGTAGTCCCCCAGTGAAAAGCAGCATTTGTAATACATCTGGTTCTGTGTTGTGGTGACTCAGCCTGGCCATGGGTTACTTTTCCCTTACTCAGCCCCTGTAGGTAACAGCTGTGTATATAAACACATGCTGAGTTGTCTTGATACTGTCAGACTTGTGTCAACATTATGTATGGTACTGCATAACCTGCTTAGATTTTTTTTTTTAACAACAAGCAAAACATTCAAATATTGGGCATATCTGTGCCTGAAGAGAATGGAGAAGGGAAAAAAGTTTGAGAAATAAGAGCATCAGAAGACAAAAAATTACTTTATGTTTTCATGTTCTCAGTTGTTGAAGAATTACAGAGAAGTTATTTAGCAGATTCTGGCTGCATTATGCTTCACTTTCCTGTGCCTAATTTGTGGAAGGTAATTTTTTTGATTGCTCTTGATTACTTTGAGTAAAATTAAATTGGTTTTCACCGGACTCCTAATACATGGCCAGAAAATGAAGGTATGAAGGAAGGTAAAGAATGTGATGGGACAGAAAATGAGACCAATGAAAAGTGCAGTAAACCATTTAGATTTGTATTTCACAGAATCACGGAATCAGGTAGGTTGGAAAAGACCTCTGAAATCATCAGGTCCAGCCTTTGATCACCGCCTTGTCAACCAGCCCAGAGCACTGAGGGCCACATCCGGGTGTTCCTTGAACGCCTCCAGGGATGGTGACTCCACCACCCCCTGGGCAGCCCCTGCCAATGCTTAACAACCCTTTCCATGAAGTAATTCCTCTTGTGTTGTTGGAGGTGGTATTCCATGGATGGTGATGATGATGTTACCTGGTTCTGTGGCTGTGTTTGGTTGCTTATTGCGTCTTCAAGGGTCAGGAAGGAGGAAGGAGAGCACTGGGAAGGTAAATAACTGAGTTGTAGCACATATGCCTGAAATGGAAAGAGTGCTGCAGATCAGCAGGGACATTGGCAGGCAAAACTTGGTTCTGCTCTCCTTATTTTAATATGTGATGCTCTGAAAGGATGGGCCTTTTCCTTCTCAGATTTTTAAGGTGAGAAGATGTATTAGTAGATAAAGAGAAATTTAGACAATGATATAAACTGTCCATAGTCAATATTTTTTTCTGTTCAGACAGTTCATCTTACATTGTCTCATCAGTGTCTGTCACCATTCTTCTCTGGAAGCTTAGAAGGATTTTCTTGTCCCTTTTAATGTGCTTTGGACGTGGATTTTGGCTTAGGAAAAACACTCTGTTCAGGTCACCATTTATCAATGTGAACTAACAGTATAGAAATGCAGTCCTTGGATTGGATCGTCATCCTGGGATCCAGTTTAATGCAGTGCTACTGGTTTTGCAGCAACCATGACTGTAGGAAGCACCTTGTCATAGGTTTCAGCTGGAAACTATCTTTAGTTGGAGATTTGCTGTTCCTTTCCAGACCTGTGGGTGTGTTTTGAGAGGAGAACAAACATACCCAGTACCTGCCAACTGTATATAATGAATCAAACTTTAATAATCTTTATGCTTTAAAGTTGAAAGAAAGAAAATACCAAAGGGAAAAGAATTAATTAATTCTTCATACCACATTATCTATAAGAAATAATTTTTAAGGAAGTAAATCTGGAAGAGTGATGCTATTTGGAGTTGTGGTCATCTGATTACCATGGGCAGTTTGTTGAAAATATGAGCTGTACTGTAAATAATTTAACCATTCTCTGATCTGAAGGACCTTGTTGCAAGAAAAACAAGGATTAAAACCAATCCAAAATTGTTTTCATATAATTTCTGAGGGCACAGAAACCCTGTAAGTATTTTTTTGGTAATGGCATAAATAATGTTTAATATATTGTAATGGTGTGATGTCATCTGAAAATCCTAAACCCATATTCTAAGGTTAGAGTGTACAATGCAGTTGTGATCCTATTTTTAAGGGCAAATAATTAAAACCACGTTTCTCCTAATTTCTCCTTTACCAGCGGCATCTGGTGAGCACGAATCCATTGCGCCCTTATGAGCGCTTTGACACTTTGAAACAATTTCTGGAGTTTGATGGACAAGTTTTAGGTTTTACTTGCGTGTGGAATGACCCAGAATTCCCATATTCCAACCCACGAGAACTTGTTCTTCGTTATTATTTGTCTGATGATACTATTGATATAAGAGAAGTTTTACCAGACAACTCAGGCCGGGATCGTGTTCCATTTTTTCTCAGAAGAGATAAGCTTCCAAAGGTGAGGAATGAAAATTTCAATGTAATTCAAATTCTTCCACTGATTAAGAAATATTGAATGTTTTGTTTTGAAAATCCTATATTAGGATTGCAATGATATTTAGGAAGTGGTTTCAGAGTGTTAATCATAATTGCATGATTTAGGTTTTGCACACATATTCATATGGTAACTTAATAAGTGATGGAAAAATACCTTTAGGCTTGTCATGCTTAAACTAAAAGGAACATTTAGGCAGAGAGATGTCCTATGATTTTCTTTCTCCTGTATTAGTGTATTAAGGTAGATGTGTTAATAAAGCTCTGCAGTAATGGAAGACAAGAAAATTAATATTGATAAGCTTATGTAAAAGTGAGGTGAATTCAGATTAGATCCATGACTTATATTTGCAGCCCTTGGAAAAGTCAGTTTTAGTATTCTATAACATTACCTCTTTGTAGCAAATCTAGTGTGATTTCTTAAAATTGAATTTCTGGGTTTGGGACCTTAAGCAAAGCTAGTTAAAATCAATAGGAATCCATCAATAAGCTTTGTCGGGCATTAGTCATGAGAAAGGCTCCTTTCAGAGAAATCTTCAAAGGGTTTGTGTCCTCTGTAACCCGTTATGATTATAACATTAATGATCTGGATACACTTCTGTATCACTCCAGACAGATCCTGGTGATAGAATAACATCAGCCAATAGATGGAATAAAATACTGGGAATTTTTTCTTCCTTTCCTTCTAACAGTGATAATCTATTTGTGATGCCATAGATGTACATGAGATTTTATAGTAAAAATAACAGCAGTGTATTACACTTTTCTAACCTTGTGCATCCCATGTTCTGAGATGCTGATTTAGCAGTGGCTCTGTGGTATCAGACCCCTTCTACCACTGAAGTGCATGTTGCAATTTTAAGGACTGGCTTCTTTGTCTGGAAATTTTGAGAAGGGCAGCAGAGGAATCAAAAGTTGGAGTGTCAGGGAAGGTGCTAAGACAAAATAACTAAATTTGATTACCCTGCATCAGCAGTTAATTCATCATTTTAAAAGATGTAACATAAATTTGTATTAAGTTTGATCTTACTGGGATAAATTACTACTATAATTTTAAAACTCACAACAGAGACAAAAATACATCTTTGCCAGCAGAATCATGCTGACTTGAATCTCCTGTGTTTGTGCAGTGGATAGGACCAACCCTGGATGGGTTTTTGCATGTTTTTGTAATTATTACCAATCAAAATAATAGCCTTTGGAGCAGATGTTGACAACAGTGTGGTACTTTGGGTGTGCTGACCTTTGCTTTCTGTTTGCTTCAAAGAAAGAAGAGACTTGGATACAGAGTAAGATTCTGAATGCTGCTTCTGGCATACGTACTGGCTTCTGGCATATACACTTTCAGCTTTTAGGTTTGGTGGTAGAATCTTAGAATTTCCTAAAAATTCCCCCAGGGAAATGCTACAATAACAGCCACTGTATAACAAACCTGCTGCTTCTAACGTAGCAGAGTTCTCTTTCTTCACTGTCACCTGCATTTCTGAAGAGTTGGTCTCTTTTCCTGCAGAATGCTCCCGCCGCGCTGTATCATCCGGGCACCATCACCAATCACACTCTTCTCAATGTGCTGGGGAGGTCAGAAAGAAACAAAGGCTGGTACATTCGGGACAATCTGCAGGTCAGATATTATTGAATGACTCCAGCTGTTGAATGTCTTTATAGTAGTTTTTGTAATTTCTATGGTTGTTATCCTCTGCAACAAAGAGTTATTTATAGAATTGTGCTGCCACTGGAGAGTAGCTCAAATGAAAACTACTGAGATTTACTGTATGTAAATCCCACATTTGTAAAAGTGAAAGAGCTTAACAGGGGGTGAAATATACTTGCCAATGGACTTTGAAGGTTATGTGTTAAATCACACACACTAAATGACCTGGGTTTTAAGAAAGTTTGTGTGATTCTGAGACTTATGGAACTGCTGTGTAAATGTTCCTTCTTTTATTAGACAGGAGCAGTGCATCGGGAATTTTACAAGGACTGTGACTTGAGAATAGGGGCAGTAATTAATGTTTGGGGAAGGAAAATATTAATCTGTGATTGTGATGAATTCACTAAAGAACATTACAGGAAAAAGTATGGAATTGGTAAGTAGTGATAATTATGCTTTCCTTATGAGCATTTTTATACTTCCGAGTTTAACAGAGCTGTCTTCAAATTTTATTACTGACAAAACATGTTCATTAAAACCTTTAGCAATAACAATCTGTTGTAGGCTGTTAGCAGCAAAGCAGTAATTTTGCAGGTGATCCAGTAGGGATTTCTTATACAGTGCTCCATTGAAAACTAACACATAAAGTACGTGTTCTGTTCCTAATGCCTCTTTGAAAACTGCAGTGACAAAATAGTCATATGGATAGACTGCCATTTCTTCTTCTCTCCTTCCCCCTCCTGTTCCAATAGCTGTGTTTGCAGTCAGAAAATAATACAGAGCATGTAGTAAGTGGGTAAGTATAATGAGCTCAATTATTCCCCCTTACACTATCTTTCATTTTATATAGATGTCAGAATCCTCACATAATAAGATTTTCTGACATGACAGTTCTAGTCTATCACATTATTGGTTTTTACAATGCAGTTTCGTGTATTCTGGACCATTAGAGTATGTATCCTGTGAAGTTTCAGCACTTAATTCTGGAAACATTTAGCAATGATGTCCATTATGGAAAAGCATTTTGGAAATCAATAACAACAGGAGCTTTCATTCATCTGTCTTTGAATGTCCTCAGTCAGACTTGCTAATGGTTCCATCATGGACATCTTCCTGCAAAAATGACTTAGTTATTTTCTGGCAGTTTATTCATTCAATAAATATAGCTGAACATCTGACTGTTCAGAGATGATTGGAAGAATCCTACTATAGCCTTTCCCTGACACTGTGAAATGAAACACTTGAGTAGACTATTTCTTTACCTTGTGATCAGATAGAGTGCATGTGTGGGTCAGAGCTTGTCTGCTGCATGGGGGGAATTAAATGGTGTAGCATTGCTGTTCAAACACTAACTTTCTTAATTGGCAAAACATTTCTCATTAGGACTTTTTCAATAATGCCTTGGCATGTATGTACCAAAGTACATCTGTTCCTGCCAGTGTGTGAGGAAGCCATGTTCAATAACCATAGTATTATCTGTAATAATAGAGAGTTTAACTCTAGAGATGCAAAACAGGGGGTTCTGCCTTGAGAATTTCTTCAGCCAAGACCACTGTTGCTTTTTGGCTGCAATATCCTCTGCCTGAGCAAAATATCCTGAACAGAGAATGGGGATTTCTCACTCAGGGCAGGCAATAAATAAAATGCAGCTGACCATCCTGGATCAAACAAGCAGTGCAAACAAGTGTTCCACAAATGCAAAGGCCCTTCCCCTTCTCTAATGCTGGCTCAGTAATTACTGGTTATGTCTCTGGATGTTGAAATTAGGTGGTTTGCAAGTTAAGAGAAGTCAGAAGCTGCTGATGTGCAGAATTCTAGGAAATTGGGCCTGTAGGTGGTCTAGTCTTGCTCTGAGGCAGGATAGTGCATATACATAGTCACTGATAGATGTTTGTGTGGCCTTTTATCAATATTCTACAGGAAAGGAGATTTCTTTGCCTCCTGAGGTATCTTGGCCTGACTTCATAGTTAAAAATGCTGCTGAAGAGCTACTCTGAAGCTGGTTTGTGTAAACTGAGAGAGTAAATTTTTTCCACGTACCTTTGTTGGACTTGGAGAAGAATGGCTCTATATCCTGTTTTAATAACAACCTTGTACATATTTGAACACTATTCCAATACACCACCTTACCCCCTCCCCCCTCCCAAGCCATTTGCTGCTAGGGAAAACCTTTCAGTCTTTCTCCAGAGTCCATTCTTTTTTATCTGTGATAATTTTTCTCAGTGCTCTCTGCCTCCTTGACACAAAACACACAAAGATGTGCTCTAGCTGAGACCTTTGGGAAACTGGGAAGTGTTTTACACATACCTTAAAGGATATATGATGGCAGAGACTCTGGCTAACACGAAAAACCATCCATCTTGATGCAACCTGTCTTGTTCACAGAAAATACACACTTTCTTAGGGCTAAGGGATTCACACACTTTGCTGTGAAATTCTTTCTTGCTTTCCTCATCAGGATTAAAAAAATGTAGGTATGACTTTTTAACTAGAAGGGACCAGGAGTAGAATCAGGATAGGTTTTGGCTTAGAAGCAGGATTTTAGAGAGAATGAGTGAGTGTTCACCTTTTACTCTTAGTGAGTTACACATTTTGTTTGGGTCTGTGGATGTGCAAGGTACTCTCAGTGGGGTCAGACCCACAAAGTGCTCGGAATTCCACTCCGATCCAATTAAACACTGGAACAGACTTAATTGCAGGTCCAGTCCAGGGAGACCATTTACTTGAGCAAGGGTAAGCAAATGGATAAATTAGTTCTTACACCAAGGCACAGTACTCAGTACCTCATGGCACCAATCCAACTGTTTTGTTATTGTGTTTTTACATTACTCCCGTACAATTTATACTCTTCTGACAAAGCCATTAAAGAGGCTGACCTTTATTTTTGAGTCTACAAAATTGCTTGCCCACTGAATTTGCCTTTTAGGAGAATTAAGAGTAGTTTAGATTTCTCTTGAAGAACATGATATATTTCTAATGTGGGGTTTGCCTGTTTTAATATGTTTGTGAAAAGCAGCGTTTTTCCATGGATAAACATAGCTAATGCCCTTCAATAGGAAGCTGATGACATCACTGTCACCTAGAAGTACTATGAATGCAAGAGAAAATGCATTAATGTGTGGTATTAGCTGTCCAGACTTGCTACTGCAGCCTCAGAGGAGGAGAAAAAGATTCTATAGCCAAGAAGGTGTTGCGGTCACCCTGCGGAAATGGGAAATAGGCTGATGTGCAGCGGGGGGAAGCTGATTCTTGTCCTTCTAACTTAATACAGTATCTTAGCACAAAGTTGAGTATAAAGTATTCTTTCTTAAATAACAGATTACTCATGATGGAACAAAACCAGTAAAATCTGGTTTCCTACTGATTTTTCTTCCCTGTCCCGGCACCTCCCAAGCCTGGCTGTTACTCCTTTTCACAGCACCCCGCAATCCCTCTCCTGTCCCAGCTCTCCTTCCCTCCCACCCCCTCATTTCTCAGGCTCCGTCCCTGACCTGCTGCTGGGGCAGAGCCGTGTGCTGTTGGCCAGGCAGCTGCTCCTGGATAACAGGGATAACAGCTGACTCCATGCTTTCCCCTCAGCGGGGGCATTAAAGCCTCCTGCCAATTTTCACTAGGCTCATCAGAGGTCGGTGTTTCTGGTGTTTAACCTCTCCACTACACATGGTGGAGACCAAGCAGCAGCTTCTAAATAAACCTGTGCATATACAGATGCCTTTTTTTTTGCCCAGGTTACTGCAATAATCATGAAGTAAGACTGTAAATGGAGATTTTCTTTGAGTCAGGATAAACTGTCATATTTCAGCTGCATGGACAGTTCTGGGAGCACTTGATTTTCTTTAACCCTGCATGTAAAAGTTGTGGAGATGGTTTTATTGCTTTCTTATTCTACTTCTTACCTCAGTTGTGAAGCAGACTCTCACTAGAAGCAGGTCTCAGCTGTTTGTCATACGTCTTCTCTGATGTATAGAGAACACCAGATAACTGCCATCTCCCCAGGTTATCACCACCTCTTTATATTGTCCAAGTCCTGTGGGATTTCTCTCTCCTGTTCCTGGCTGTAACACCCAGAGGTGCCTGTCCTGTTCCTCTGAAGGCTGCATTTCTTGCCTGCCTGTTATATACTGATATTCAGTATAGTTATCATTCTAATCCACAGTATGTAGCACTTGACTCTTCCTTGAAATATGGTCTTATCTAACACATGAGGGTTTTCCTGCAGTTCTTCCATGAGGGCAGAAGGTAATCTCACACTGTATACCAAAATCTTAGCATGTATATTGAAACTGAAAGCTGACAAGCGCATTCAAGGTGGTTTAGTGCTGCCTCTCTGGCAACAAATTCCTCTTGAGGAATTTAGTTTTTCTTACTAAGAAGGCTTTGCTATCTTCATATTGTTTATATGCTGAAGATGTGGCTGGAGCTTTTTTGTTTCTTGCAGTTCCCAGTGCTTGTTCAAATCTCACTCAGGTTTTGATGTTATGAGAAAGCTACAAGTATGTGGTACATGTTTGATGTACAAGGTGAAATAACCCCCCAAGTTACTGCAGTAACAAGGGATGAAACTATCCATGGGAAAAATACTTGTGCTATTCTTTCTGGAAGTAGGAATTTGTAATCCCAGACTTTCACTTTACTCTCTACCCACTGTAAATTCACACTGAAATTGTTACAGCCTGGAAGAAGTGAGCATTGATTCCTTTTCCAGACTGGACACAGGTAATTTTCTTAGGAAGCAGTGATCACCTTGAGAGGAGAGTATTTTGTGTGTAAGTGCCAGCTGTCTGATTCTGCCCTAATCCTGTGTGGCAGAGCAAAGATGAAATGAGTTTTTAGCTAGGGTAGCTGGCTCTTCACAAGTTGCAGAAATGAGTTTTTGACTAGTTTTGTAACCTGTATTTCTCATGGCAATTTCTTTCTTAGTTTCCTAATTCACAGGAGAGAATCTGAATACAAAATCCTTTATAATCCTGGAAAATATAACTAAGACAAGGCTGGATGTTTATATTTTTCTCTTTTGTGAACCTAGACAGGTGAGGGTTGGTCTTTTGACCCAGGTGACATGTGACGGAGCAAGATGAAACAACCTAAGTTGTGCCAGGCGAGGTTTATATTGGATATTAGGAAAACTTTCTTGACTGAAAGGGTTGTCAAGCACTGGAACAGATGGAGTCACCATCTCTGGAAGCATTCAAAAAACATGTAGATGTGGCACTTAGGGACATGGTTTAGTTGAGGAGCTGAGAGTGCTGGGTTAATGGTTGGGTTTGGTAATCTCAGAAATTTTTTCCAAACTTAGTGATTCCATGATTCTGTGAATGAAGAAAGATCAGTTTACTTCAGGGGTGAGATGGGAACCAAAGGGCTGAACTTCTCTCTGGAATTCACTTACTCCAAGCTTTGTTGGGAGGGATTTAACACACCCTCCAGGGATAACACATTATTCCTCTTAATATGTAGTTTCCTTCTAGTTTATAAATCTAATTTTCATCCACATGTGCTAAAGTTTATAAAAGGGGAAATGCTTTAGCCTCTCTTGATGAAAGCCTTATGCGTGGGCGTGAACGTGCAGACATTGTGACCAGCGTGTAAAGAAATTTTTTCCAAACCTTGTCCTCTGCATCCCGGGGTCCCGTGCAGGTCCCCGGGTGCCCCGAGCGCTTCTGGCAGGACCTGGGACACCCGAGCAAAGAGGACGGGCTTGTGTGTGCTAAAACACGCGGTTACGGATTGCATAATTAAAAAATTAACGCTCGGGTTGATGAGCAGCATCAGCCCCTCGCCGCCTCTGCCGCGCCGCCACCGGGTGGCGCTGTGGGAGCGCGGGAGCCGCTGCTCCCGGTCCCGCTCCCGGCTTGGGAACGGGAATCCAGCGGGAATCTCGCCGGGGGGAATCCCGTGCGCTACCTGCGGTGCTCAGCACATGTGGGCATCGGGCATTGCTTTCCGTCTATGCCGGTTTACAGGCTCCGTGTTTATGGTGTCAGGCATTGCCTGTATCAGGCGCACTCCGTGGCGCTCTAAAAATCTGGTGTTTCTAAACACAAGCAGTGTTTAGAAAATAGGGGATCTCATAAAGTTTAATGGGAATCTCATGAAGTTTAGTAAGAATAAGTGCAAGGTGCTGCCCCTGAGCTGGGGCAACCCCCTGTATCAATCCACGCTGCAGGATGAGCAGATCCAGAGCAGCCTTGATGAGGACTTGGGGGTGCTGGTGGAGAGAGGTGAGACATGACCCAGCCACGTACCCTTGCAGCCCAGAAGCCACTCATGTCTTGGGCTGCATCCAAAGCACCGTGGGCAGCAGGTAAGGGGGGGATTCTGCCCCTCTGCCCCGTTCAGGTGAGACTTCACCTGCAGAGCTGCATCCAGCTCCGGGGTTCCCAGCACAGGAAGGACATGGAACTGTTGGAGTGAGTCTAGATGAGGCACCAAGATGATCAAAGGGATGGAGCACCCCTCCTACAGGGAAAGGCTGAGATAATTGGGAATGTTCAGCCTGGAGAAGTGAAGGCTTTGGGGTGATCTAAATGTGTCCTTTCAGTACTGGAAGGGAACTGACAAGAAGGGTGGAGAGAGACTATTAACAAGGGCCTGGAGTGACAGAACAAGTGGGAATGGCTTCAAACTGAGAGTAGGTTGGGATTAGATACTAGGAGGATGTGAGGGTGGTGAGGCACTGGAACAGGTTGCCCAGAGAAGTTGTGGATGCCCCATCCAGAGCGGTCCAGAGAAGGGAAATGGAGCTGGGGAAGGGTCTGGAGCACAAGTCCTGTGAGGAGTGACTGAGGGAGCCGGGGGTGTTTAGGCTGGAGAAAAAGAGGCTCAGGGGTGACCTCATCACACTCTACAACTCCCTGAAAGGAGGTTGGAGCCAGGTAAGGGTTGGTCTCTTCTCCCAGGAAGCCAGCGACAGGATGAGAGGACATAGTCTAAAGCTGCTCCAGGAGAGGTTGAGGTTGGACTTCAGGAAGAAATTCTTCACAGGAAGGGTAATTAGACTTTGGAAGGGGCTGCCCAGGGAGGTGGTGGAGCCACCTGCAGATTTTTAAGGAAAGACTGGATGTGACACTCAGTGCCATGGTCTGGTTGACAAGGTGGTGTTCAGTCATAGGTTGGACTCGATGACCTCAGATGATCTATTGGATTCTGTGATTCTGTGATCCCTGGAAGTGTTCAAGGCCAGCCAGGATGGAGCTCTGAGCAACCAGGTCTAATGGAAGGTGTCCCTGCACATGATGGGGGTTGGAACTAGATAATCTTTAAGGTCCCTTCCAGCCCAAATCGTTCTACGATTCTATGACATTGGTGCATGTTTACACCCACATGCATTCTTTCATGGTGAAAATGGCTTTGAAAATTTCTGAATGCTCTTTCTTTGGGCTTGGCCTTTTTGCTTCTGAATCACAGAAAGGGCACATATAGTTTTATGGAGAAGAATGTTGGTGTGGTTTTGCAAAATGCCTTTATGACCGATTAAGGTAAAAGTATCAGCTTTGTAAGTCAGACCATATTCTTCTAGGAGGTAAAGGCTAAAGGAAAACTTGTTCTGTCTTCAGGCTAAAGAAAAACTCTGACATCTGAATGCTTGCTTTCAACTCACACGGCTGTTAGGCAAGTCAGATTTTAGGAGTGTTGTGCTTTGATCTTCTGATATAGCCATGTTTACAACATTTTAATCTCAAACCAGTTCAGTGTTCCAAGTGACAGAAGTTTTGTCATCCTCCTCTATTTGCACTGAAACCCATGCTACAAGTTGAGGTTATCCATTTCTCTTCGGTTCTGGGTAGAAAAGGTAAGTTTTAAAGAAATAAAGCCTTTCTTTCATGGGATCCACTTTTATACACTGATCTGTTGTATCTCTTATATCCCTCTGACCTGAGGCTGATCTTGTGCTGAGCAGGAGACCTCCTGAGGTCCTGTCCAACCAGAGTTATCCTGTGTTCCTATGGCTGATGTCTTCATTTGCCTCAGGTCTGCCCATTTGCTTTCTGCCATATGCAAGTTCTTTTTTTTCCTCTCACCCTTTCCATTTTCCATTACCCTCATTTAAGCAGCAGACTGTGTTTCTCTGTAAAGTTTTATGTGAGTGCACTGGAAGCTGGAAGCTGTCCTGCAGCAGAAGGGCAGTGCAGGGGTGCAACAAGGGCCCAAATGGGACAGCAAGATTTTCACCAAGAGAGGAGGAACGAGGGTCAGGGAAGCAGCACTTCTGGGAGCAACCTCTGTGGGATCTGAGTGCAGGTCCCTGACCAGATGTGCCTCTGCTGGGTCAGGAGAGCTCCTGCTGTGTATCTGGAATAGTCAGGACCATTGATCACTGCGAGACAAGACTTGAGTCTGGCGAAAATGAGGAAAAACAAAGCTTCCAGAACACTGGATATAGTGAGTTGTGGGCTGAAGTTACTGGCTTTAGTGGGCCAAAGACTTGTTATACATGTATGTTTTAAATAATGAATAAAATTTCATTTATTTAGGTATTTATTTTCCTCTAGCCAAAAGCAGAGGGCAGGAAACTCATAAGCCAATTATTTACTTAATCATGTTGTCTCAAAGGATAAAACTGAAAAATTAATTTAGAATTTTTAATTTACTATTTTATCCCATTTTGAAACTGTATTTGTCTTTCCTTTTGCCTGTGTATCTTAATGATATTTTTCAAACATTTTAAGATTATAGATGAAATCCTGAAACTCTTGAAGAAACAGTAATTTTGCTGTTGGCTCTGTGGAGTCTTTTTCTACCCTGTAACAGTAGGAGGGATCCTGGTTTGACTTTGATCAGTGGTCTGTTACACAAATAGGCTAATAAGTATTTATATTGGAAGTTTAAATCCTTGGTAGAATGGCTTCATCACAGCAGTAACCACTAAGTCTTGGTCTCTTTGTTGTAGGGGATTTCACCCCAATTCCGTATAAAACTCCACTACCTCCACAACCAGAAAAACCTCTTCCTCCTTATAATGGATTTGGTTCCGAAGAGGATTCTTTGTGCTCCTGTAGGAGTGTGGTTGTCAAGCGTCCCAATAAAGATTACAGGCAATTCCTGCTGAAAGACAGGTATTTTGTGTGAAAAATTATTTCTCTTTTTAAAATTATGTATTTTTGTGAAGGAGATAAAAGTTATGTAGGGATGTCAATTTTTTTTAGCAAAATATACAGCTCATCAGACTTACAAGGGACAGGTGCATGAGGCCTGGGTTAGTGACATGGTACTCCAATTTTCTGCAAACTCTGCAAAATTCATCTTTGGAGAAGGCAAATATTTTGACCCTCCCATCTTCTACCTCCTTCCCTCTGCTGTCTTCAGTGGGAGTCTGACGGAAATCTTAGTCCAGGCATTAGTCAGGAATTTTGTATGATCCAGCAGACCAACACAGATTTGTTTTTCTGTTTGACTTTCTGATACTTACTTTTTTTGTCCGCGGAATTTTATGTAGTTTACTGTAGCAGTACTAAAGCTTTAACCCTTTACTTTCCATTATGAAATGGTTTGTCAGACAGTGGTTGTTGAAGCCTAAACAAAAAGCAAAGTCTCCTGCTAAAGATTCACCTGGAGAACCTCTGTAAAAGAGGAGAACTGTTAGAAAAGGCTTGGGAATGTATTGATAGTGCATATACAGACACTGCAAATTATTTAAAACACAATCACTTAACAAATATCCAACTAGTAAGATCATCTGGTGAATCTGAATTTGTGGGAGATAATCTTGGTATAAATTGCTGTTTGGAATTTGGTTTGAAAATATACGTACCTAAATGTGTTCTTCCTTTATAAAGTTTCTGGAAAGAAACTTGGGGCTTGATTTGCAACTGAACTTTAATAAAAATTAATTCCAGACCTGTGGCAGAGAAGTAAGTTTCTCCTGAAAATTATTCCTTTCTATCTGGCTGACTCTATCTGGTTCTGTTAAACTGAAAATGATTTTTGACAAAGTAGTGAATCTTATGCCATTTCCCTTCTTGGTCCAGGAATAACACAATTAATGTGTGTTACAAAACTCGGGAGGAGGCATCTCTTAGGGGTGAAAACTTTTCTCATACTCTGTGTTTGATTTCTTCCCTCCTCCTTTGCTTTTTTAGATATGGCATGGAAAGTAACATACTGCGCTTTGGGGCGAAACCCGTCACAGACAGTCCTATCGACAAGGATCGGAAATTCATTATCTCCTACTTCCTGAGTGATGACACCATTTCAATTTTTGAATATGCAGAGAGAAACACAGGTAAGATGTAGTAATGTCTCTAATCAGCCCCAGTTGCCCTGCTCATTTGGTTAGACTCTACAGCAAACATTGTGGCCAGAGTCAGCAGTAGCAGAAGCAGGGATGTGGATTTTTAAATGCAATGGGAATTACATCAGCAGGTCTGCTGCATTATCTTCATAGCTGGATGTCATAGTAATTCATGATCTCCCTCACTCAGAATTACATCGTTCATTGCATGACAGTACTTCACAATATCCTTTGGGAACTGCAAGTGTAATGCATTAGAACTTTTATTACATTTTAATTTGAAAATCTGACCTTTAAACATTTGCTTTTGTTGTGGATAACATACAGGAATAGTATTGTAACTGATGATAAATAGGGACAGGAAATATAAGACATCAAGAATGAAAGGCTAAATCCTTTGTTTTGCAAAATCATGCAACTATACAGCATCCATTGTGTAGAAGCAGCTCATAAAAGCAAAACAGCTGTGACACTTTTAAAAATATACCATTAATCATGGAGTGTTGAGCATTTAAAGAGGGAATGTTGCCCTATGCTAGAGTCTGTATGTGTGTGTGTATAACACTGAACTGTATTCCAAGAGCCAGACTATCAGTGTTTAAGTGACAAATAAATGCTTTTTTACTTCTCAGTTGCTTGACCACATTTATCCTGTTGCTGGAGCATGGTCACCAAATGTTGTCATGTTTAAACTCTTTTTGGCCACTGTTGTAGGCTGCCTCCAACTGAGGATATGAAAGGTTTTGTGTTTCCCAAGCATCTTTTTATTTCCTTGAAGTATCTTGTGCATGGATGGAAGGACACCGCAGTGGGAAGGATGTCAGGAAGTGATTCTGTAATTCAGAGAGAAGGGGAAGCTTTAGCTAAACATGACCCTATTGGAGAGATTAGTGTCTTTCTGTGAAGCCCACAAAACATCTTCAACAACAGTTTCAGAGTAGTTAACATCCAGAAATGCCTTTTCAATCCAGAGAACCTCTGATGGCATCTCTGCTTGTATCCAACTATATTATGAATTCATAAATAGGGACCTCACCCCCAACTAAAATACAAGCAATCCTCTGAGAAGTGTTTTGAAAATATGTAGAGCACCTGCTTAGGACTTCAATGAGCATTCCCAGTTAGTCCTGCTCCACTACAACATCAAGATTTAGCACTTTTATGGCAGCAGTGTCCTGTTATCAATATTTTACTCAGTTCTTGGCATCCAGTAGCCTGTAATCTATGCAACTTCTTTTGTTGCAGCTAAATACACATACACTTACGTATGTATTTAATATATAATGCTGCTGTGAGGCTGAAGAGTTCTCCACCAGTGAAGGTGGCATTTTTGATTGGCATTTTTTATGTCTGGAGACATAAGGGATGCTGAAGGTACAGCTGCACTGTTAAATTGAAGTCCAGGGAACAGTTTGAATCTTGGACCCCAATCACATATCCTGGCTGTTCAGTCACTCCTGGTTCTCCTTTGCACCATTCCAACTAGACGAGGCCCCAGAGGGCCTGGGGCCCCTCCTTGAAGATGCTGAACTCCAGAAAACTCTCCTCCAAGCCAGTAAGGACAATGCTGCACCAGGTTTGGATTGCTCAACCCTTATCAGTCATATAACACCATCCCAGGAGGGTTTGCACACTCAAAAATCCATCTTTCCTTTGCTGTTAAGAATGAGAAGGCTTTGCAGAGGTCAGACAGGAGTGGCTAAAGAAAAGGAGTAAGGCATGCAAAATAACAACTCTTCTGTGCACAGGTTCAGAGCACTATTTGTGCCTTTTATTTCACATGAACTGGTACAAATTGGCAAGTAATGCTTTAGATCTCAATCCTAAAATGGAAGTAGTAAGTTGCTCTTGGTTTTCTCTGTTCAGCAGCCTGAACGTTTCAGAGAAGTACTTCCCACTATTATTAGTAACACTGTGAAACTCTATGAAATTCACAGGGCTGGACATCTTGAAGCACTTCTTGGGATGGGGATCAAAGCATGAGAGCTTTGGCTCCCCATGAAGAAGATCACAACCCCTTTTTCAGTCAGTGTAAGACCCAGCCAACAGCTGTACAAACACCTGCAAACTCTGATCTGATCTTAATGGAAGAGGGTCTTTCGTGGTGGTGTTTATTTTGTGCTTTGAGCCTGGCTTTTTGTAGATTTCCATCAAAACTCCTTATCAGGTTTCAGTGTAAAATCTCTTACTTAATGAGATATTTTCAGTCATTTTTCTTTATACCACTTGTAATGTACTTACTAACCATAAACAATTACAGGACAGAAATAAGTTTCCAATATAAGTGCACAATTGCAGGGAAATAGAGAGGTGAGAGTGAAGTTCTAATCTTACAGAGGCATTTTAAATATTAAAAACAGTTGCCAGGGTTATATAACCTAAGATTTCATATTTGTTTCAATAGCTGGATGAAAAGGAATGTGTTATTGTTAGAGTCACATTAGTGATTTGAATTGTTTTTTGATTCAAGCTAGGTCTGATGATTACCATAGTGTATTTTTTTTGTCTTTTATGGTGCTAATAAAGCAATTAAGACAGACATCTGCTTCAAACTCTAGTTTAATAAGTAGTTTGGATATCACATTCATTTATAATTTGGCTATAAAAGGCATTTTATTACACTGTTCATCAGCCTTTTATTGGACTTCACTACCTGATACTTAAGGTGTCATTAAATGTTACTAAAGTAAGCTTTTGGCTTTTGATTTTTGGCTTGGAAGCTCAAATATTAACAGAAAGCAAACCCCAGAGTTGTTGTAGGGCACATCTCCCGGTGAAACTAAACATGTGACAGGTTTTCTAGAAAGCTTGGTACATGCAATGCAGTCTTGTGGTACACCAGAAGTTAACACAGGAAAGTGAAATGTTCCTTTTAGCATCTTACCTACCCTTGAGTACCTTGTGCAGTTTCTAGTGATGCAAATAAAATCATTATAACGTGAAAAGAAAACATGTGACATACCCACCATTCAAAGGAAAGAGCAGATCACAATTAAATTGCATTGGCAGAACAATGCGTGGAAGGCAGTGTCGTGTCACTCCTACGTTTATAAAAAATCCGAAAGCCCTTTAAAAGAAGTTAGAATTACAGTGCACGAGAATTCACAGTCTTCATAGGACAACGCTCTCTTAAGTTGTGATTTTTATTCTCCTTTTGCTGCTTTTCACAGTTTAAGGGTAATTGCCTGCATCTTACTTTTTGCATCTTAGGTTTCTCAAGGGCCAGTTCCAAGGCTGGCAACAGGGTTGTGGGAACGGTTTGAAGAGGCACATTTCTGTCCCATTTGAAAGAAAAGAAAACCAGGGAAGGTGTTTGGCAGGCATTCAAATGAGAGATGTCACAGAATGTGCACAGTGTAGCTGTTGCTGTGGACACTGGCAGGACAGTCTTTTTAGCAATGAGAGGGAGGGGAAGAGAGTTCTGAGACAAGAAACTGAAGCACAAAACATGGTATTTAAATACAAATCATCTGCTTTGGGGTGTCTTTTTGTTGATGGCTTGGAGGTTTTTTTTTGTGTGTGTGTGGGGTTTTTTTCCACGTAAAGTCATAATTAATTATTTTTAATTCTATTCCCATAGGGATACCTGGTGGGAAGTTCTTGGAAAGAGGTCGCATTAAGAAGCCTGGGCAGAAACTCTTTAAGAGTGAGCCATCTGAATACTACAAGGCTCAGGATCTGTTTGTTGGAGCCACAGTTTGTTTCCATGGCCACAACTTTCTTTTGGTGGATGCTGATGAGTACACGTTCAGCTACATGGAGAAGAATGTAAATGAGGTGAGGCAGGCTCTTGTTATTTTCTATTATCTCTAAGGACTGTGGTTCATCTGTATATTTTTCAGAATTATTTATACACAGTTTCCTCATCCAAAGTTCACAGCCCAGTGCTCTGTGTCTAGCAATGGGTTTAGGAGATGCCAGCTAGGAGTGCATGCAAGTCTGGCCACTCTTTCCTGTCCATTCCTCTCGCTCCTGTCTCAGAATCTTTCTGCATTAGGGTTTGTTAGAAGGTGTATCCCTGCCTATTCCTTCCTGAGACTGTTTATGAACCCCTTGTCCCTGAGTTGATCTAACCCCTGCTGAACCTACAGATACTGTCAGCTTCCACAACTTTCTGTGGCAGCAAGTTGAAAAGTTCACTGCCTGCTATGAAAAACAAATATCTGATAAAAGAAGTATCTTTTATCTGTTTTAAACCAGCCTTCTACTAGTTTCAATGCCAGTTCTGAGATTTGCCTTATGCACCACCTTCATAATTTTGTTAATCTAAGACATTCTTCTCCTTCAGCCTAATCCTGTCCAGTTAAGAGTCACCCTTTTTAGTCTATCCTTGCAAAGTAACTGTGAGATGTGGAGACTGGAACGGTGCACAGTACTCAAGGTGTGGACACATCCAATTTAATCTTTCTGATGAGGCTATTTTATTTCCTGATTTGAATTTGGGTTCATACATATTTACCTGCCAAAATGTTTCCCTTGTATTATTAGAAATTCATATCACAGTCAGGAATTCAAGCTCACAATTTGTACTGAGTTTTGTTGTCTGTTTTTGTTACCTTCAGAGGGGAGAGCAACAATAAATTGAGAGCTGGGGTGCCTCTGCTGATTTATACTTTAGCAGAATGGTGCAATTTTTTTGTAAATTACTGTGGATTAGCACCATCTGCCTTCCCTGGAATGAGGAAGAACTGCAGAATGCTTGTGGATGTAAAATACTAAGGCTGCTAAATGCTTTAAGCAGTAAAATACAAAGCTGAAGGCTTAAAAATACAATCCATTATGTTTCCTTTCTGCTGGACTGTTTCTTCTCCTGGTAGAATCAAATCCAAAGCTATTCTCCAAAACGCAGAGCTCACCCTTAGATTGTAAATGTTCTTTGGAACATTGTTGGCATTGATTGTCCTGGATCAAATGGATGAGACCTTGGTTTTCCAGGGTGAATGATTGTATAGTATCAAAATAAAACCTCAAAATGAGAAGAGGCAATATTGAAAATACTTCTTTAAAGTGAATTTTGAACGGTTCTTTGCACAGTTAATATTTTAAAGCAGCTGGTAGAAAAAAAAGGTTGATTCTCCCAGTGGTAGCTGCTTCATTCACATCCTTTGACTGGAGCTCCAGAAATTTGCCTCAGTTCATCAGGGGATCACATACTCAAATCACAACAACTTCTGCAATTATTAGAGAAGATCAGAGCTAGAAGATTGTGTGAAGAAGGGGAAACAATTTAAAGAAGACTATTTATTAGCTGTTTCTAAAATTAGAAAAGAAATAATTTTCCTTCTGAATAGACAGAGGTTTCCTTTTAGCAGAACACATCAGTATGTTTTCTGAAAACTGGTGAAAGATATCTGTATGGAATGTTTCTCTTACAGAAATTGCTATTTTGACCACAGTTCTATAGGCATATGGTGATTTAGATGAAATTTTGATTAGTAATCGTAATGCAGGTGGATATTGAAAATATGTTTGACACCATTTAAGATATTTGGAAAGTTTTAGTTTTCTTATTCAAGTTTATATTTATTGTGTTGTTTTTAAGTTAAAGGGAGAGAAAAATCACCGAGTCTTGTCATTTTGATTGCCCTTACTTAAAGTTACTTTAAGGATCTAACTCAAAACCTTTCTGCATTTTTAGTTTCTTTTTTTCAATTTGAGGGAAAAAAATTATTTAGAAAGTGTGGATTTGCTTGAAAAACAGAACGTGTGTTGTGAGCAGTCCTACTGGTATAATCCAGGTTTGGGGAGATCTGTTTCAAACAAGGTATCACTGGAAGGAAATTCAACACCTCTGGACAGTCTCAATTGTTCTAACTTTGCTGCAGCCCGAACAGGGAAGGGGATTTTACTTCCATTGAATTCAGCATAATAATCTCTGATTTAAGCAAGACAATCAAATAAAACTAGATTGTGACTAGAAACATGTCAGCAATTACATGAGAAGGGGGAAAGCTAGTGGAATTACTGCCATGCTACTCAGATACTCAGTGTATCTGAGTAGGTGTTTGAAATATGTAGTTTAAAAAAAAGATGTAAAAATAACTGTTTTGATAATGTAGAGAAGACAGGCTTTTAAATATTCAGAACACTTTGTCCATCCTGAAATACCCTGCTCACTGAATCCTTCTGCTCAGCCTTTTCTCCCTGTTCCTTGCTTGATCAGCAGAAGGCTGTGTGCTTATGGCCCAAACAGTAACAACTTGGAGAAGGGCCTGAAAAAGTTGCTCTAAAACTCTGATTGCTGTTCCAGCTGCTCCAAACCATTGCCTGGCAGGGCATTGCCTGCCAGGGCTGCACCTGGAGTTTTGGCTTAGGCAGAAATTGTCTTCTGTAATTTTGAGAAAAACCTGCAACCTGATGTATTGATTAAACTTGGATCAATTTGTACTGCTCTGGCAAGGCCATAGGGACTTTAAATACCCTTTTCTGGACCACTTTGAACTGATACAAAGCTGTAGACACAATTTAGTTGAGGGTGAGGCTCAATTTTTATGTCCTGATCCTTAATACCAGTTATACCAAATTTCAAATAATTGCTACTGGAAGAAATGGGAGAAAAGTATTTCCAAGCAGTTCATTGTGCTTTTTAAGTTAGGTAGAGCATGACAGATGTAAGGACATATCAGATAATCATACTTTAACTCAACCCCAATTTAATGACTAAATACTTCTGTGTTTTATATTAAAAATGAGTATAGCAAATAAATCTTTGGTAGAGCAGTAACACAACAATCTGAATATAGGTTGGAAGCCTTAGTGCTTCAGTTCTGTTTAATCTCAGTCCAAATTTACTTTAATGGTCTGTTTAGGAAAAAATAAACATTTAAACATTCTTATACACAACTGGAAAAATTGGTTCCTAGCAAATTTCCAATCTGCTAATGCTGGGTATATAAGACAATGTAGTCTGATATGAATCAGATTATCTGTTGGAATATTTCATTGGAGCCAATGGTGAAAACTTAGCTTTAACTTGGTGAAATTTATTACTTGAGAATTCAGTGAGGTGCACCAACATAAAATGAGGACCACGTTATTAGAACTGTACTTTAAATGTTTCTACTTCTGCTTTAAAAATGCAACGTTTAAAGCAAACGTGGATGTCCTTTTATGTAGCTGGAATGAACTTTCCGAGAATGCATGGTCAGATGATTTTTGTTTAATTGTTTATATTCTTGGTAGGAAGCAATTTTTTTTTCAGTAACAAGCTTTCCTCCAAACTTAAGGCAGTGATGATTTATGCATTTGAAGTGAGGAAAGGAAAAAACTAATATTACTCAGCAGATCAGTATTGCCCTACATCTTGATGACATGTATGGTTGGTTGCAGAGTGCTTTTCATAGAATGGCTTGGGGATGGAAGGGACCATAAAGATCATCTCATTCCAACCCCTTTGCCATGGTCAGGGGCACCTTGCATTACACCGGGTTTCTCAGAGCTCCATCCAACCTGGCCTTGAACACTGCCAGGGATGGAGCATCCAATACTTCTCTGGGCAACCTGTTCCAGTTGGGTTCCAGGGTTCCTCACCACCCTCACAATAAAGAACTCACTCTTAACAGCTAATCTAACCCTACTCTCTGTCAGTTGGAAGCCATTCCCCCTTGTCCTGTCACTCCAGGCCCTTGTAAATAGTCCCTCTCTGTCTTTCTTGTAGCTCCCTTCAGGCACTGAAAGGCCACAATTAAGTCACCCTGGAGCTTCTCCAGGCTGAACAATTCCAATTCTCTCAGCCTTCCTTCATAGGAGAGATGCTCTATCCCTCTGGTCATCTTGGTGCCTCTCCTGGACTCACTCCAAAAGTGCACATGGCTGGGTCGTGTCCAGCCCCTCACCCTCCAGCCCCCCAACTCCTTCTCCCCAGGGCTGCTCTCATCTGCTCATCCCCAGTCTGGATTGACACCGGGAGTTGCCCCAACCCAGCTGCACCTTGCACTTGTTCTTATTAAACCGCATGAGATTCCCATGAGCCCATTTCTCCAGCCTGGACAGATCTCTCTGGATGGCATCCCATCCTTCAAATATTTATATCTATCTCCTACTTTCCTCTCTTAAGTTCCCTGTGGCTGATATTGGTGCCATCGTCAACAAACTGAAGAGCATGACTGAATCTCGTGCCAAAGAAATCAGAAAGACTTTTGATACAACTGACCCTGAGCATACCAATGTGATTGGGTATGACACTTTCAGGTAAGACAGTGGATTTGGGGTTTTAATATTTAAAGAAGGCACACTCCCCCAAAATGTATACAGCACGACTGGGTTTTGCTGCTTTCTGCATGTGTTTGCTGACAAATGGCATAGATTAAAAAGAAAGTGAATCCATGCTCCAGAAACAAAAAGAGAAATGTGATGGTTTCAAGTAAGCTGAAAAGCACAACTGAAATCTATCTACTTTTTATGGAGCTGGCACAGAATGTTGTGAAGGGCACAAATCAGCAGTAATACAATTATAAAGAAGAGTCCATCCTAAGAGTCAAACAAATTGATCAGTAGTTTTGAAATTCAAGTAGGAATGTTTGAGTTGCCTCCTGAAAATGGTGTTTGGGTTTTGAATCATTGATAAAGAAGACAGTCTTTACAGAGCTAAGGTGTATTGAAATTATAAAAGGTAAGCATATTTTAAAAAGACTGGGAAGCAGTAGTGAGAACAATAATTAATACTTGGACAGTAATTTAAGCATAGATAAAGGGAACAGAAACCTGGGTTCTGGCAATGACCCCGATACGGCAATAGGCAGTTGTATTGATACTTGAAAAAGGAAATCATGCTCAAATACAAGCTGATTTCAGTTTATCCCACAGCCAGAATACTTGAGCATAAGAACTGTGTTGGGCACAGTACTGGTAAAGTTAATAATGTGAAATGGAGAAGAAAACTTATAAGCATTTAGTTTTCACAGAAGTAATACGCTGTGTATTTAGGAACTGTCATAATAACTAAGGCATGTAAGTAGATGTATATTGCATGGAATGTCATCTCCATAGGAATGTTAACCAAGGCAGAAATTGCTTCTGAAATATCTCAGAAGAGAAATAGATCAGCAGAAGGTTCTTCCAGCAATTCAAAGTGAAAGTAGTGAGAAATTAGAACAAGCTGGTATTCAGAAGTGAAAAATAAGTGGTTAAAAGGTAGGATTTAAACTAAGGGAGGCCATTGTTTTTGGCAGCTTTTGGTCAAAATATTTCTGAACTCAGATATTTTACTCAGCAGAAGCAAGATTTTGAATTGCTAATTACATTAAGAAGGAGGATGTTATTACTTGAGTAAGAAGGGGAGAAAATTGAAAGTTAATGTTTATCAGGAGACAGTTTCTGGCACTTGGAAAAGGGCTTTAATTTATGTACATGGTAGCTATTTAAAATAAAAAAAATTATGGTTTTAGTTCAAATTATGAAATAATCACTAGCAAAACTTTGTTCACACACTAAGAACAGCTCAAAGGTTTGGAACATTTGCATGACAAAATTAGGGAAGCACACTTTTAGAAGGGATGATCATGCTCTTAAATGGCAGGGAAAGATTTTTATTTTATCCCGGAGAGGCTCAGCTGGGTGTAAATTTAATCATGGACATATTGTGTGCAGCTGTTTAATTTAGGGTGCTGCTGTTCTGTGGCATGGAGAGAGAGATGTGTCATCATGTGGCTTTGAGGGACTTGGTTTCAGCAACAAAAAATGCAGGAGCCATCTCCATGAGCAAGAAAGCTGGGAAACACACTCAGTCAAGGTTTTCCTGGTCTCAGTGCTCACCTGGGCCACTCTGAACACCCACTGATGGTCCCCATCCCTCCTGAGGGAGAAGGCCCAGGGTCTAACAGGAGCATTCACACTGTAGAGGAAGAATTTGCCTGTAAGGAACATTGAGCTTTTGTGCTCTGTAGTGATAGTAAGGTTTGTTTCTTCTTCTTTGTGTTACATCCAGTAATTTAAAGGCTCTCTTCTTTTTATTATTCGTGTATCTTATTTTAGAATGAAAGAAGCATTTTTAATGACAAAGATGAGAGCACTTCTTTGCATCTATGAAAAATCAAAGATATTTTTATGTGAATAGAATATTTTTTCCTTTCAGTTTCTTATTGTGTAAATCACTGTTTATTTTTAATCTCCCATGACATTCGATGATTATAACTAACAACAAATGATTATTTTTAGTACAAGCAATTATCTGTGTGACAGCTTCAATGATAATCCTCTTTTCTTATCTTAAATACAGCTAAAGCTTTACTGTGCTCTGAATTTGGCTGTTCAGATTTCTTCCTTTCTACCTATGTAATTTTATATGAGCTGCATTTAAAAATACATCTATAAGCATGATGAAGAGAATTGTAATTATACAATTTACTTTAACTGCTTTCAGAACCCAGATCTTCATCCAGGAAACAAATATGTGATGTACACTGAAGCTATCCCCTACCTATCATTACAACTATTGAAAGCTTTGTTAAAAAGAGAATTAAAAAATAACTGAAACTTAGATGCCTGTGCATCACACATCCTTATCCAGTCTGGTTTTTATCAAAAGCTACTGGCAAGACTGTTTGCTGTTAGAGACAAAGAACCATGTGGGTCTAACAAAGATGCCTATCTTCAATTCAGCTTGAGAAACAGCTCTCTTGAGCGTTAATTATTACTTCTTCTTTCTGTAATAAATTCAGATTGCAATCTGTCTTATTCTTCTAGAACAAAAAACCAAAAAAAAGTAAAACAAGAGATAGCTAAGCTGTGGGAACAATTATTACAGCTTGTTTCTTTTTGTCAGGAAGAGTTTAGATGTTATTCTCTTTGTGAGTCTTGGGTCTCACTCATTAGTCCCTCGCAATCACTAAAATATTCCTTAATTCCCAAAAGAAAGAATTTTATCTGTGGGTTTTGGTGATTTGATTGTCACTGACTGGACTGAGAAAATAAAAGACTTTGAAGATCCTGACACTGGAAAAATCTGTGCCATGTATGGAAATCCAGTCCATGGAAATGTTCCGATGGCTGATGTTATCTACAGCCCTCAGCTCTGCCAGCCCAAGCTTGGAGTGCCAGGCTTATCAGGCAGCATTGTCCTCTTTGTGTGTGCAGCGAGCTGCAGGAAAGAGGCTTCAGCTTTGACTGGATCTCTGAATGCTACTGCAATATAAATTGTAATATCCAGTAAGTGGAATAATAATACTGACAAGATAATGCTAATATTAGCAGATGGACCAAGCCTTGGTCATTAAGTTTGCATAATCTCAAATAAGGTTTGCTGCTGTCAACAACTTGTCACTTCCTTGTATTTATTTCCTGCCACTGCAAATAAAGGATCATTCTGATTTATTTAATATGAAAAAAACAGCAGTTAAATCAAAGTAGACACTCTGCAGTGCTTAACAGCCTTTCTTTAATAGCTGTGTAAGTGCAAACACATTATATGAATTGACACCTTAAATTGAATAGGTCCACACAAGCCTCTGAGAGGATGCAAGTGAAAAACTACATTTCTTGTTAAAATTTTGCAAATTTGGAAGGGTCCTAAGTTTCTGGGCTTTCAGTTCACATGTGGATGTTAAAAAGGCCCATCATCAGATTAGTTCAACAATTTAAGTATTCTCCAGGCAGCCGTTTAAGGCTTTGTCAGACCTTTGTGCATCACTACTAATTTCTTCCATTTGTTTTCAAGGATCGGTGTTTAATCACAGAGATTCAGTATCCTCATGGGTATCACAAGGTACAGCACTAATTGCACCAGCAATTACGGTGAAGTTTATTCTTAGTTTATCCAGAAGTATTATATATAATTAATTTAATTTTGACTGAGACACATAGGCCTATGTTGATTCTTGCTGTTAAAAAGTCTGATTGATTGTGAGTGCAGCAGAGGCAGATATTTGGGATCATAGAGCCAATGTAGTTAAACTAATCCAGGTTTGACAGCCAAAGGAACTGACAGTCAGTGCCAGCACTGTCCCATCAGATGGATCCCAGGAACATTTCTTCTTCCTTGAACTGGACTGATTTGCCTGAGCAGCACACAGAGTCTTGGGAGAGCACATCCCAGGCTCATCCCTGCATTCTGATTCTCCACTTGCAGCATCCAAGCTCTTACTGCTGCCTCCTGTCTTACATTCTTGCCAGGGGAGGTTGTGATTGCAACTTGGGTGTAATTTTCTGTATGGCATCTCTGGTAAAACATTTCAGGCATGATTAGTTTGTATTTTTGTATGTATAGCCAACTACTGAGGATATTTGGACATCCTTCCTCACTCAAAATGTGTGATTATTAACTGGTTTTAACTCATTTACTTAATACTAATGTAGGCTGTTGTTTTTGTGAACAGAAATTGGATAGTAAGTGTTGCTGGTGGAGCATTTTCAGAACATGAAATTATGACTCTTGGGCGTCACTATGGCATGAGAGATGACAGTCAAATAGAGCTCCAATTCCTCCTCTCAGTGGCTCAAGAAAAACTAAAGAAAAACAGCTTTGAATATTTTGAACAACTGTCTACAGTGTTTATGTACAACGACCGAGAAAAGTAAGTTTCCTCTCTTTATCCTAAGCTGTTATTTTGGAAGCTCTTCTTGTAAACCCACCTACTTTCTGTTTGTTGCTGAGCAAATGATTATGTTATGGCCAAAGAATATTATTTGCAATGTTAAGCCTCTCTCAGCACTTGACAGTAGACAAGGACAGACTTTTTGTTTATTTTACATTTTGTGTGTGGACTTCTTATTAGAGATGCTGTACTGAACATTCTGTGACATCAGACACCTGTTCATGGGCAAAACACAAGATTTTAAATCAAAGAGGAGAAATAGTGATCGAAAGGGAAAAAAAAAGGATTTGGATTCTTTATGTGACTCATTTGCCCTTTTTGTTCTTTGATGTCACAGATAAAGAATCACAGCAAATCATTAAGGATCTCAGTATGAGAAAGGCCACAATGTTACCTTTGGTTTTCTCAACTAAGTAATAGCAAAATTTCATAAAACCTTGTTTTCTTTACCTCTATTCTGATACTCCTCACACGTTTTCCTATTCACAGAAACCTTCACTTGAAGTAAACCTGGAAAATACCTAATGTATATTTCTACCCCTCTCTTTCTGATGTGCAGGTCTGGATTGTTGCCCTATGAGACCTGCAGGACTATTTGCAAGTCCTTTAAGTTGCCACTTTCTGATGATCTTCTAGAAACTGTACTGACCAGGTAACTTAAAGGCAGATAGTATGAGCTGCATGCATAGGTGCAAATCAATGCTAAATATCTACTGCAGACACAAATCTTTAGAATTTGTCATTTATATTTCATGATACAGATTTTGTCTCTATACACATGCAGATTTTCCTGTTTATAGAATATTTATAATCAAATGAGATGCATCCATCTTAGCAACTTCATTTTGTCTGGCGTGGTAAATCATCTGGGGTTTGGCAGAGTTCTATGGAATTAATCTTTTAGGAATCAGTTACTGATACTTATAATTTCAATGAGATTCACTTTTTTTTGCTGTAGTTGTTCCTGTGTATACATGTAAGGTAAAAACAATAATCTTATGCAAACACATTGTGTGAGTTTCAAGAAACACACCAACATGAATACAATGAAATGTCCTTATCAAGTAGACAGCATCAGTAGTAAATAAAACTGGTTTGCTACTCAACTGAAACATATTTTATTGCAGTTTTTAAAAAGGAAAAGGAGTGTTGGCATGGCTTTGGCACTTTTCCATAGTACATGTAACTGTTTAGAGACAAATTGCTTGGCCAGCTGTATGAATGGGAATAGAAGTGAAAAGAACTAGTATTCAGTGCACTTGTATTAAAGACTAGAGTTCAGAGTAAGCTGTGGTGCTTTGAACACTCATGTCTTGTTGAGTTTGGTCTTCCTGGCCAGATTATCTGGTAATAGGTTTAAATGCATACTTATTGGCTGCATCTTTCCCCTGTGGGAAATTCTTACATATTTTGTCTGTGCTTTCATACTGGGTTAAAAACAGGAACAGGTCTTGTCTTCTGTCATGTTTAGATGCTTTCAGGTAGATATACTTCTTGATTTCAGGAGGAGTTGCAAACTAAGTATCTGGGTTTATCAAATAATGAAAAGACCCTTGTCAGGCAGAAATGTGGAATCCATTTTAATAAAACTTGTTCATACTGCAAGCAAGAATTCCTGTTGCAATCAAAACCAACAAGCCTGCTTTAAGAAGCCTAAGGGGATATTTTTTCACAGACCCCCCATTTCCAGACCAAAAATGTTCAGAATAATGCCCTGCAATAGCCAGATAGACATCTTGGGCAATTTGCTGTTCACCACTTCTCACACTGAGTTATAAGCTATATAATAGACTAATTATTACTATATTAGACTATTATTACTCTATAATAGACTATTATTACTATATAATACTTATTATTATTACTATAGACTATAGACTAATAAGACTATAGACTACATAGACTGCAGACTAATAAGTTATATTAGTCAACAGAAATGTGTCTGAATTTAACAGCAATCTGAAACTGATTTTTTAGAACTCCCACTAAGCTGCCCAACACAATTGTTGGAGGACAGTTGCCATCCCATATTAGACAAGGGGTTCTTACAGATTCCACTTCTTAAGGGCTAAATTTTAATACATGCATGACAAGGGACTGGGAGTTTTCCTTTATGTACTAACTCAGTTCTGATGAGGAACAGACAAGCCTGACACATCCTGGGCTCTAGGGACATGTTTATTGTTTGTGAATTTATACCAGGGAAAGCTCTTGTGCCCTGAACCTCTTCTCTCCTAAAGAGTCTGAGTGTAGGCAGTTAAAAAGAAAAAACCCAGCACACTATAATAAAAATTAGAGATAAGCTTAGAAGACAGGGAGGAGATGAAGGGCTGGATTTCACCCAACTTTAGCGAGGTACCTCTGACAGATGGATGAGGTTTCAGCTGCTGTAGGTTCTTTCTGTAGATGGTGGAGGAGAGAGTTACCTCCTCAGCCTGTATGAGAGCTGCCTTTCTAAATTACCATCCATTTTCCTTAGTTTCTAAAGGGGCTGAGTCCAGCCTGTGTTACAGACTTCTCTATGAGAAAGGTAAATGGTGTGAAGCTGGGCCCCTCAGTGTGTGAAGTGCTTCATTTGACAGAGGCCCTTGTGTAAGGCACTTTTAAGTTACAGCATCAACTGCTTCAAAGGTGGCAGTTTTGGTGGTGTCATGGCACTGCAGGTAATGAGGAAGAATGTCACATTCTTAATAATGTGTCCACTTGGCACTGCTTGGGAAGTTTATTGTTTTATGAGGGTGCAGAGTCAGGGAAAGATTTTTTTGAAGTCTATTTAATAGGACTTAATTTCCAGTAGTCTGGAAATTGAAGAGTTGAATTGGCTCGATGAGACTTAGGCTTTTGTCTTCTTTCTTTCTGCTTCCTGTAGTTTTCTTCAACACTAGAAAAGAATCATGAAACAGACAGGTTTATTGTTAATGAAGAACAGTCTCATTCCTGGGGAGTTTGCAATTCAGTGTGGGCAAAGTTTGTCAGGAGTATTCTTTCCCTGTTTCTTTTTTTTTTTTTAAATGAGGAAGCATGTAATTTCGTGTCCACTGATATTTCTGAAGGAAGTGGTGGTGGTCCCATTTTGTGCCTCTGTATTTATGAAGGAAGAAAGTGGTACAATAAAAGTTGTTGGACTTATTCCCACAAAATCAGTATATACAGCTAATGCACTAGCTGGACCCTATTCAGCTATAAAATGATGCTGGACAATGTGATCAGATAATAGCTGAAGGCTGAAGCTCTGTGTTTATTCAGCTTTGCTATCTGAGATTAGGTGGCAAAGACTTTCTCCAGGACTTAATGACTCTATTTTTCCATTTTGAAAGGTAGTACTCTTAAAGTATTTATTCTTTCTATTTGTAAATTATACTGCAATGATCTGTCACTTATTAAAAGCATGGGATGGGACTAGAAATGTCTGTCTAATTTTGTGGTCACCTCCAAATGACCCAAGACTTCATTTACTGTACCCAAAGACCACTCAGTTGCCATGGAGTGCGGGGAGAATTAGCACAAAGACTGGGGTTCCATAAGACTTTTCATATTGTCCATTTAGTGTGAATTTATATTTTTAATTGTGGGATGGTGAAATAGTAGGATTTAGGTACCCAGCAATGTGAACATTTTTCCAATTTACCTGATCTGGGCTGTTAAAAAGTATTTCCTTTCTCCATCATCATTTTCTCACTTAGTTTTTTAATCACAGAACAATACACAATTTAATTACAATGTATTAAACAGTACACAGTTGTTTCTGCGAGAAAACTACAGTAGTCATTATAAACTTGTATTTCAATTTATGCAGGCATAATGAACAATTACAGCTTGTTTAATAATTTTGCCAAAATGCTTAAGTAATGAGTTTAGAGGGTTTTTTCTGTTATTTTTATTTACGGCAATGCTAAATTAATGCTAACAAGGACTTAAAAAGAAGCAGTCCTTCCCCAGAGGATTTATAAACAGCTGGCAGATAAGGAAAGAAAAAATTGAGAGAAAAAAGAATGGAAGACAAGTTTACAAGCATTACATGTTGATTATTCTGCATTAATGTGGTTGTTAATTGTAGGTCCCTTTTTTTTTAAAATATGATTTTAAATTTCTTTTAAAAGCAGCTGTGTAGTTTTTCCCCTGTCTACACTGCTGGGATGAGTCTGTTTGACTGCAAAGGGGGCTCATTATTTTGAAAAAGGGTGACTCTCCAGTGCCTCAGGTAGCAGTGCCTGATGACAGTGGGCCTCCTACATGGTCATCCCAGTTCTCAAATCACTTACAGGCCAGGCCAGGCCAGGCCACTCCTGCCTGCTCAGTTTTTCCCAGGATTGTGGCTGGGTAATAATTTTTTACCTATTTTCCTACCTGTAATATTTCTTTTAGGGCTGCCCTTTTTCTTTGAGGAAGCAAACCCTCTTTTCCTGCTACAGCAAGTGTCCAGCAGCAGGAGCAGCTGTGGAAATGATCACAAGATCTTTGTCCTGCACTCTGTCTTCTTGTTGCCTTTGGTGCCTGAGACTCTCTATGCCATTTGTAATTAAAAGGCTCTCTAGAATTCATATTTGGATCTTTTAAAACAAATTATTCCTGTTACTCAGTTTGCTGAGGAGCTGATGGTTCAATTCACGGTTGTTCAAGACATGAATAAATGTATTGTAAATATAAATTAATAAAACCAAGAGGGTAGCCATTAATTTTTTAATACTGATAGACTGCATAGGCTTGTTATGCTTGCTGGTTTAAATCTTTTCATCTGAGCAATTTGTGACAATTTAGTCCCTGTACAACTGTGTTGCACAGAGACCATCAAACAGGATGAAGAGTCCCAACTAAAGCAGCCTGACGCTTCTGCTCTATTATTACCATATTAACTTCTTAATAAATGTTGTTCAAAATGACAAAATTAAAAAAACTCTGCTTGTACATTAAGCTTTCACATAAAACGTTTGGGGTACAGATTTCTTGATGGTAAAGAAAAAAACGTTGGTAAGTAACCTTTACTCACCAAAACATCGTCAGGAATGATCATAATGTGATTTAACCAGATTTTGCACATATCTGGAGTATTTAATGATGAATGTATTTTTAGAAGAAGAAATGTGTGATTATTTCTGTAATGTCAAAGAAAATAAAAAGCCCTGCAAACTATGACAGGGATGGAGGAGTGACTTTCATAGTCTAAAATCACATGCATTGGTGAAGTAACACGGCAAAACTGAGGAGAAACATGGTTTAAAGCTATCTTTGCAGCATCTTCTTGATAAGACGAATCTAATTTCCTTTCCTGAAGAGCACTGTCTGTCTCAGTGTTATTAACTCCAGCCACTGAAATGTATGACATCTCTGTCCTAATAATGCACAAATTGATAACATCTCCTCAGTCCATCTGGATGCTCTGTGCCAAATCTCTAGTCTGTGCTTTTAGTAGATTGATTCAATAAGTCACAGCAGTAAAAAGATCTAAAGAGTAGATTTTTGTTTTTCTTTCTGGATTATTCTAGAGTAATATTTAAGATGCTTTCTATAGCTATTTAAATACGGGACTGTCACCTCAGCTCAGTAGTGCTGTCACATCAAAGATCTTTTCTCCTTGTTAATGTTTTTTAAAAGCAGAAGCAATGCTTTCCTCAACTTTATTGCCTCAACAGGAAGTTTAAGTAGTTACACATCTTCACTTGTTCTTTGTTTAAAAATCCTGTTTGTACAGCTCAGCCTCCTGGCAGTAGAATTAATCTTCTTTTCACAATGAGCAAAATGTAACTACATAATAGTAAAAGGAAAAATAATTTATTGTGGTAGTTCTGAAATTCCAATCCGTGTGCCATTGTTTTTTCCAAGATGTGTAAGCTTTTTGAGTGGCTTATTACTTTTAATGCAAAACTCGTTTCTTTTCCCTATTGCTACCTCAAACAAAAACAAGAAAACACCTGAAACCAAGAACCCCCTGGAAGCGGGAATGATAATTTTCCTGTTTATTGGATATATTCCCCCAAAGTAAGACTATATGGAAATGCTAACTTGCGTGTGAACTATGATAAAGAAGCAAGCTGTCATAGGAGGCTTTCTCATGGCAATGGCTCAGGCTCCATTTAATTCTAGTAGCAGTAGCATTCTTTTCTGACTTTGCTTTCATCTCCACCATAACTCACTGTACTTAACATTCCAGTTTATCGCTGCCATCTCTGTTTATGGCTCTCAGTATATTTTATTATTATCTCTCCTACTTACTATTAAATGAAGGGTGTGGGGGGAGGAGAAGGAAAGGATGAGTTCCAGTTTATTGCAGTTTATTTTTGTCACCAGATCTATTTGTCCTCTGGCATTGTTTTGCAAGTTTGTGCTGTAAATTCTCCTTTAAACTGCCCTCATGCTTAATTTTTATCAGAACCCTCTGCAGTGATTGAAGAGTTTTGAGGCCCATGTTTTGTGCAGTGCTATTTCATTAAGGACAAATGATTTTCTGAAGTATTTGTTTCCTGGAAATGAACTTGCTCCTGTGCAGAAGTGTTTGTCTCACCAGGTGGCAGGGCAGAATTGTTTAACCTGATGTCTCCCACCAAACAGTAGGTATTGAGTCTTGCTGGGTGTATATGTCTCTCTGTGGACCCCAGTGAAGCACCAACATTTCCAGGGTGTGCTTTTGTGCCCAAACTGGGCCCCTTTTGCAGGTAGGTGGTGTTAGGTGAGACAGATGTCATTCTGAAGGTGCCGGTGCTGTATTTATCAAAGAGCAGTCAAGCAGCTCGTTTCAAGCTTCAGCTTGAAGATATCTTTCAATATTTGACTGGTGACACTGAAAGAACAGTGGTTCCCAAGTGCCTGGATCACCTCAGTGTTTTGCTGAATTGAGGACTTTTATTTCTGAAGCTGCTTCATCCAAATCAATGCCAGAAGGATGATGTGGCTTATAAATCTGGTCCCATGGGGCTTATTAGTAAGGATTTCAGAAAGCAGGGGTAAGGATTTCAGAAATTGGAGGAATGGGAAATAGCATTTTCTACATGTACCTGTAGACTTTAGCTGGCAGCATATATATCTTCATACATTTAGGGGACAGTCACAACTGATATAAATATATATATTTATCCATAGAAATAAAGAACAGTGCCATAAACCTATTACCAAATGATTTTAAAATCTGGCTATTATTTGATACATTAGAGAGCTGTGTGTTTGTCAATTGGAAATTGATCCCAAGGTCTGTGCAAACAGCATTTTTGAAGGATTGCTTACTTTCAGGAAATGATTGTAGAGGTCATAATAAAGCAGGTCAGTTGTGTTACAGCGCAGAGGAATCATACACTGATCATCTCAACCCTGTGTTTGTCACAGGCTGAGATCCGCATTGGAAAAGGTTGTGCAATGCTTCAAGACTAAAGTGAAAATAGATTAAATGAAATAAACCTTAAAGAAGTCAAATTCTACCATAAGAGACAATAATAAGGTGTAAGATTATGGAAAAGAATGTATAATATAGAAGTTATTGACATTTTGTACTGTTTTTTTCACTCCTGACAGTGTTTGGGAATAAAGTAGTATAAAAATTTTTATCCCAAAGGTAATGATTATTATACTGTAGATAACATGATATAACATTGTTAAAAATTCCCTTTAACCTTGAGTCATCTTATGGATATTCTGCTTAGGTATGAAGATGACCATAAGCAAGTGGACTATAGAAATTTTGTGCATGGGCTGAACTGGAGAGAGAATCAAATCCGTGTTTTCAAGGGAGTAAAGGAACCACCCAAGGTAAAACCAGTGTATCAATGTAATTTCTGCAATTTTAACATGAGTGTTTTAGCCCTTAGACACTGCAGCATTTTTGCGTGTTTTCATATTTGTGCCTGTTTTCGTCAAGTAATTATTTTTTTCTGGGAGGTTTAGGATGAAGCAGAGCAGTCAAACAGGGACGAGTAGGTACCTAATAAGTATCCCATGTCTAGGACATTTTATAGAAGACAAAAAAAAAGAGAAGGGAAACAGGTGTATTTATCCATGGGCAACGGGCATGAATACTGCTTCCCCCACGAGTGCCATTGCCACATGTCAAATGATCTGTTCACTTGCTGATATAGTCAGAAAATACTTTAAGCTCCACTGACACAAATGCAGAAAATAGCTCTCCATATTGTATAACTCCACAGAAACCTGTACATAACACAGCACATCTCTGGTAGGCGTGTACTGAGAGCAGAACTGATGGATCAACTTTGTACATCTCCACCAGCCTGCTACTTAGGGTAAATAAAAATGAATTATCAACAAACTGCAGAGATTAATCTGATCTTGCCATCATGTGCTGAGTGGAACATTTTTAAATAGATGGTCCATAAGGCAATTATGCTGAATTTTAAATACTTTGTAACAGATAAATCCAAAGGCCTTCTGCCAACACATCATTTTGCTGTTCTGGCCTAGCCAATTTATTGTACAGAATGTGTTTGATTGTACTCAGACCATTTAGAAACACAGCATTCCTTTAAATTCAAGTTCACTTGTGACATAGTTTAAACCAGTACTCCTCAAGTACTGTGCTCCTGACTCCTCACTCCTTCCTGACTTACCAGGACTTTCCTCTGTAACATCTCAGACTGTTGGTGCTGTCTAAGGAGGGCCCAGTGCTGCTGGTTTGCTCTGCTTTCCATGGTGGTTGATTTTTCACTTTGTCACTGTGAAGAATTTTTCTGTCTTGTACGGATAAAATCAAAGCCCTTCCACATGTTTCATACAGCAGTCCTGTGGATTAACACTTGCATTAGGTTTTTTCAGGGGGTATTTGTTTTTACAGAAGAATTCTGTGCTTAAACTATAACTCAATATTTAATATTTTAAGAGAGGTAACTACAAAATGGAAAAAATCAGAGACAGGAAAAGTTTTAAATCTTGTTCAGCTTTAGAATTCAATGGTCATTCTGTGCATGATTTACCACGAATTAATAGCAGTATTTTGAGGCTACAGTACCTGTATTTGACAGATAGATTTCAGCAGCAGAGTTGTGCTTGTTTAGCTGGCTTTTTTCTTTATTTCTTCTCTTTATCTCGTAATTTTGGTATGGTTTTGTTATGGTGTTGAGACATGGATGACTTTCAAGAACTTGAAGTATAAGCATTTTAATGAAGAAAATATAGCATTATTTAATTTAAAAATGTCTGCAAAAGGGTTAATGATAGAAAATATTTTTAATAAAATATTTTGCAACATTGATAAGAATGTGCATGTAGTAATCTTTTAAGATGTGCTATATAAAGACCAAATTTTTCACAGATTTGTCTGTGGAATTGAAGCAACTCGTTCAATCTTATGTTGACCAGCTTTTAATTATTCTTGTTTTCATTATTATATAGTAAAATATTCTCTGGGTTACTAATTTCAGAGGGAAGATATCTGGAACCAACTACCTCGATCCCCTCCTGTAACAGGGATCAAATACCCTCCACTTCTGGATGATCTGTTTGGCAAGGAAGAATAATCTCATCTGTGCAAGGCACTGATTTAAGATTAGTGGTTCAGCTCTGAAGATTAGTTAGAAAGATACTGAGAACATTTCTCGTAAAACAAGAAAAAATCAGATATAGCTTTTATTGCATTTAATTTCTTGTTCCAACAGAGATGTATACTTGTGTGTTTTTGGAATTCTTTCTAAATCAACAGCACTCTGTCATACTTATACAAGCATAATTAAAACTATATCCTCTAATCTTTGTGTCTGGTTGTATGGAGAATTTGCAAGTATTGGGAAATCTTTGAGTCAATGCAAAAGCTGACTGACCCTGCTTTGTTCTGCAAACAAATGTTTTTGGATGACCTCTTAAAATTGGGTCGGGCTGTGTTAGCACAATAATGCAATTCCATTCAAATTTCCTCCCTTGCTCTTCAGCTTAGATCTGTGGTTTTGCTATATCCCTGTGGTGATGCTCGAGTACTGTTTGTGTCAGAGGTGGTTATTTTGTGGAGGAAATGCCAGCAAGGTTTTTGCACCGTGTAAATCTTCTCTGGTATCAGAGATAATTATACCCTCCCAAAGCAGAAGCAAATGTTTACAGGCATGGCACAGAAGCTGTCAGTTCTTGCTTTTTGTTTCAAATGAGACTCAGGTCTTAGTCCCACCCAGGTTTACTTGGCTGGGACATGTATGAAGAGAAGGGGTTTCAGTGCAATTTCTGTGTGCAGCCTTCTTGCAGCAGAACTGTACTTGCCCTTTGAAAATTAATTGATGCCATTCTCTTTCTGCTTGACTAAGTGGAGTTCCTGTTAGCATTTTTCTCTCTTTTTAAACTTATTCCAGCTCAAAGCCATGATTAGATCTGGATTCACTTTGTGCTTTCATGAGAGGAGTAATTACCCAGTTTGAAGAATGGAAGAGCTGAGGTGAAGCAAGAGCTGACTCATCCATGCATTTCCACTGGGGAAGGGAAAGAGGTGTGAGCCACCGCACCTCTGCTGGTGCCTGGGAAGACTAAGAACCCTGCATTTTCTTTAATCTGAAATTACAGTTTTGGGGAGGAATTGTTTGATTTAGAAACATCAGAATTCGATGTATCTAAATCCCCAAACTGAGGGAAAGACAATAGTAATTTTTTTAAAACTTGGAGATCCCTCTTACAATTATGATTCTATATAGGAATATCTCCCTGCAGTTTTGCATATAGTGTAAATGAAATTTTTATTCTTTTCCTACCATATGGCAAAATATGAAGCTTTTGGCAGCTCTTTGCCTTTTTTACAGCAAAAAGGGTCTTGAGACAAGTTCTAATTATGTGTGTTGCTGCTGATGATGAGGGGGTAGCAATAAAATTGGCAAGGCTTTGTCTGTTTCCAGGAGGTCAAAAAGAAAAAATTAAAAACTTAAGGTGCTCCAAGTTGTAGACCAGACTATTAATTACTTTTTTGATTCAAAGGGAAATTGTTCCTTACATGACAAGAAATGTCTGACCACAGCGACAGTGTCAGGACCCGAAACAACAATTTGTGTCTGAAGCCATTTTGGTGAAAGCTGAATATTTCTGTAACATTTCACCAAGACTCAGCTTGACACTAAATGAATGCAGTTTCTCGTGTAAATTTTCAATGTTCCCAAGACTTCAGAAAGATTTTTTTCAGTTGTGGAAATCTTGTACAGAGGATTTCCAAGAAAAGGTGACTGAACATTTAGAACCTCCCATGTAGCTTTTAGAAAAGACAAATTCACTTTAGTTGGTTTTCCTTTATGTGTATGAGACAAGAGGAGACTTTTTAAAGAAAACAATAGATCAAGAAATATAGTTTTTTATAATTTCATGTGGTCAGTCATGGTCTGGTCTGGTCTGGTTGTGGTCAAGAAAGGTGACTGCAAACTGGAACCAGTGCAGAGAAGAGCTAGAAGGGTGACCAAGAGAATGGAGATAAGAAAGGTGACTGAAGGAAGATGACTTATTTAGTGAAATAAAATGAAGTCTTGGGAAAGAATATCACTGCTCTCTGTAAATACATTGTTGCCAGGTGAGGAAAATGATCTGGTTCAGGTAAGAACATTGGTATTCCTAAGGAAAAAATTGGTATAATTTGCCATGCATAAATTAAAGCTGGACAACAAAAGGTGGTTTCTCACTTCTAAAACAACAAGGGTCTCATACAGCCTTCCATGACTAAAGTACTCAGTTTTAAGGCTGAGATGGGTTCATCTGATGATGGTAATTTTAGGATGTTTATTAATACCATTCTAAATGATTAGTCTCACTTTTGGTTTTCCCTTTTTCCCATGCATCTTGCATAACCCTGACAAACACAAAACAATCTCCTAGGAGAGGGCAGACAAGGCCTGAAAAATATTTTCATTGCTTGTCACTGTGCTCACAGTGTGTCATACGCTGTGGCCCGACATGTTATAAACACTTTTCACCAGGTTTTCTCTCTCACAAGCAGCAGTGCTTCCAGAATGGAAAGCCCTGGCCAATGAGCAGTCCAATAATCCTCTTTGTATAATGTGACTTACAGCATATGCTGCCCAGAATATTTCAGCCTCTCCTCTAATCCTGCCACCAGCTTCTTCTCTCTTTTCACATTGCTGATGAGGGGCCTGAATGAAGACAATACCACAGGGTTATGTTTCAAGATGGCAGGAGGCCACAGCTTTAAAGCACGCATGGCACAGAGGGGAAGGCAGCCCCCACAGTTGCCATTAATCTCAGCCCTGGATCTCTGTAGGGCAGCCAAGGGTATCTCCTTTCCACAAGTATCCGCGCTGTCCCGGCCGGAGCGGAGGGATTCACGTTACAGCGCCGGCTCCCCATCGCACTGCTGGGCTCTGCTGCGTGTTCAGTGTTAATGTTTGCTTCCTCAGCTTGGCATTGGGGAAGAAGAGGCTCCAAGTTCTCTGGAATAGCTGCTGCTGCTGCTGCAAGGAAATGGCTGCAAAGAGGTTGGCTCAGGGCGCCTGGGCTGTGACCTGCAGATGGGTCCCCTCGGACATGGGCAGCCACAGACTTTTGCTGTCGGCAAAAGATGGAAGCTCCTCGCCGGGCAATGTTTTCCTGTATCCTGCTCATCATACAGGCAGCTACTGTATTTTTCTAGACAGAGCCATGTGTGCTAACATCAGGCTGGTGTTCATCTGTGTAAATGAAAAGATGTTGAAGTCTTCCTTCTGCATTTGTTCCTCATGTGCTGATGTGAGTTCATCCTACTTCATGGAAAAAGTTTGGGCTCAGTTGGCTCCTACATCTGCTCTCTCTGTTTTGTCCTTTCAGCCCAGGAGACATTGCTGCCCTCCCAAAGGAAAACTTGCTGTGGGAAAACTGCAGGGATCCTAATTCCACACTAACCAAAATCCTGCATGTTTTCAGTCAGTTGACTGCATGCAGAGAACAGCAGTCCGTGTATCATGAGCAGTAATTCACCAGGCCTGTGCTTGCTGGGCCCTTCTACGTGTTCCTGTGGTTTGAGACATGAAACTAATGGAAGAATTTTCCAGTTTTTAACATTTTGTAACACTGACATGGAGGGAAACATTAATTCTTTAAACAATAATGTGCTGTACCCTCAGTAACTATTACTTAACTATTGCATATTTACTTGCAGAGTTTCTTCCTCTTCAGGGTTGCTTAACCATCAAGCCACAGTACAATGAGAAAGACAAAACAGCAGCTTGGTTGTGAAGAATTTACAGTATCAGGAGGAAAAAAGTACCACAATCTGAGTTCAGTCAGATTTTAAAAATTATTTTTGGGTTTTAGAGGCCATTAGTATAGCTAATATTTGAGATAAAGCTATCTGAAAAGAAGACTTTTTAAAGTTACTGTTTGCTGTAAATGAATTTCTTCTTGCAGTTTGTTTAGGGTGGTTACTCAGACCCAGTCAGAAGGAGCACTCCTGGTTTAGGCAATGGTCAAACAAGCCAGAAAGAGGTGTGTGGGGAAGTCCATGTCCCTGCCAGTTTCCAATGTAAAGTTTAAAACAAGGAAGCATAACCAAGATGAGGAAATTAACATAGCTATAACACATAAAGGTTATGAATTGATTAAATGAACTCTTTCTCTGCACAGTTGGTCAGTTCTGAATCATCTGGAAGTTTCTTCTGGTATGTATTACACACAAGTGAACGAGCTATCCTCATCTGCCCTTCACCCCAGCCATCTGTCCTCTCTGCTCTCCTCTTTCGTCGGGCTGGTTTCAGCTTTAGAACTATGAACAAAGAGGAGTAAAGGAGCTGATTCACAAACTTACCCGAAATCTGATGCAGATTCCTGGCAAGCAGTGTGGTGGGATGATCTGTAACAGCACAAAATTCACTGTGTCACCTGACAGCACTTGAGAGAGCTCCCACTTCCAAAGTAAATCTGTCAGAAGGATGGCATTGCCTGGAAAGACAAGAGGAAGACCTTCTGCAGAGCTGCCGTGCTGCAGGTGGGATGCAGCCTCCTCCAGATTAGGATAAGGTTTATGGGTGATACTTTTGTCCCCTGCCTTCAGATGTGTGCACCTGCACTAGCTCTCCGGATCCCTTTTTGCTGATGGAAGGGCAATTGGCACTTCTAGGGAGTGACCAGCCTACAGGAGTATCTGAAGGAGGCCTCTTATCCCATCCCATCCCATCCCTCTGCACTGACTGAAGGGATGTGAAACAACCAGCCAAATGCAGATGTTTGCCTTCCTGCTGGAGGAGAGGAGTCCCACCCTTGGGGTCCACCGGCATTGCTAGAGGAGCGCTGAGGCTGAGCACAGTGGCCTCGGCTGCTCCCCCCCTGTGGGCAGGCTGTGGCTGATGTGTAGGAAGGGCTGAGCTGTGGGGTAGACTGGGCAGAGGAGACCATGAGTCCACGCTGAAAATGCAGGTGATCCCTCACATGGAGTATTTTGGAGCTCAGGCTGAGCAGATTCAGTGCTGCTCTCAGTGGGCGGACCTGACTCTGCTTGAGCTTGACTCTGCCCAGTGGGTCTTGCTCAAACTTCACTCCAGCTGGGTAAACAGGAATATCTGGGTTGATTTAAAGAGAACTGTGATTTCTTTTGTTAGAGCTCTCTGAGAATCTAATGTAGCAAAGTATTTAAGCGTGTGCATAAGGCTGTCCCGTTTGTTCAAAGCCACCCGAGTGTGTGCAGGCAGCTCGCTGAAATCTGTCAAACAAAGCACTGCTGGAAATGCTCTCCTGACAAAGAGGAATCCCTAATTTGAGGCATTTAGGAATTAAATCGTTGCAATAAACCCCCCCTAAAAACCATATGAGAAGGTAGCAGTGAAAGGAGGTGATATAGAATTGTCTGGACATGTTTATAGGCTATATATTGTGTGTTGTTATTGTAGTTCTTCTACAATATAAGCTAGCAATTAGCAATTAAATTCCCATTATGGGATCATGTTGGTAATTGAGATAAACCGTAAGCGTGTAGCTGTTTTAAACCTTTCTTTTAACTAACCCAAATACTGTAGTACTTATATAATTTAGAGATAATATCCCCATTAGTAGAGTTTATGACTCAATAAACAGCTCCCACAAGTTCATAAAAGCCAAAACTGTAAACACCAGAACTATTAATGCAATAGAAATTCTGTGCCTGCCTCTTTTCTTGGTGGTCTAGATAGAGCAAAGGGAAACACTATCTCAGAAAAAAACCACAACATTTATTTTGGCTGTATAAATATAAATGAATTGTCTTAAGACCCATCTGGAAATTTCTTCTCCTCCCCATGTCCCAGGTGGTCTGGCAACAGTGATGCATTCTGCTTTTGTCTGCAGGCAAGGGCAGGAGCTCTCATTGGAAATCATTTACGTGCAGGGATTGCACATTAAAGCCTGGTGGTATCCTCACCTTGCCCCTCCCTCGGGAGAAATAGGAACAAAATCTACGCTAGAGTCGGGTTTCAGTGTACTTTTCTATTAATATTGTTAGATTTATTATTATTTTAAAGGAGAACCCTCATTGAAGTGCCTAGAGTCCAGAATTTTTGAACCTCTCTGGCTGCTGATACTTTTTTGACAGCTAAATGAATTTTAGGAAAGTGCGTCTGCTCGCCTGGAGATTAATACAAGCAGAGTTTTGTAGCTCAAGCCTCTTTCCATTTAGGGCTGAGGGTGGTGATCACTTAAGCTATTCGCAACAAAAAATGAGCCTTTCCTTTGCCTAAAAGAACTTTATTTTGCAGTGTGGTAGGGCGCAAGTCTGCTTAACAAATCCTTGTGCAATGAACTGGTTGTCTCTGGTGTCTCACTTTGCTGCTGAAGGACATTTGTTCCTGTGTTGTAAAAATCATATTGTTCAAGTTCATCAAAATGCAGGAGGTTTTTTTTTTCCTCACTCACCAGCTGGGTTCAAGTGGTTGTGAAAAGCTGGAGGAACACACAGAGCCGCTGCTCCTGCGCTCCCTCTCCCAGTAGGTAACTCATCCCGGGACCCAACACACGGTTTTCATCTGTTTTCCCATTGCATCAGATCTCCTCTTCTTGCCACTTTTGTTTGAGAGTTTGTTTCCAGAGTAAGCATCTCAAGTGACTGCTGGGATCCGTGTCTATCACCTCACTGCTGCTGGATTCCTGACCTTTACGCCCACGAGGGAGTGTAGCTTTCAGGACCCCAGGAAAGCTCAAAGCCCATTTTCACACGAGGCAGAAACTCAGACATTTTGTTCTGCAGAAGCCTGGTAAGTAGTGAGCAAATGGTCTCTCTTAGGCTTCCTGACATTTCCATTTCACTGGCCTTCCTGAAGTTTCAAGTTTCCGTGACAATGGTATCAAACAGGGAGGGCATTCCATCGGGAATGTGCCTGCCCACTCCCTCTCACCCCACACATAACGCTCTCCAGTGAAGTTTCACGGCCTCACAGCAGGTTCAGAGATGCCCCTTTTGACTCTCTCTTGGCCCCTTTTGATTCCCTGTCGTCAGGCACGTAATGAAGACAACCACGGACCCGAAGCAAATCAAATATGTGAATTAGAAAGACTCAGCATCCTAATGAAGCAAAATTCCTTTTTGAAGGCAAACAATCATGAAGGACCTGAGCTGTCAGTCCTGAGGCGCCAACAGTTTCACCATTGATCTCTGTGAAACAGGGAAACAGGGTCTCCTGTGGGAACAGGGTTTGCCTTTAGTTTCCGGGAAAGGGTGATTGCTTTGCTGCATTCCTGCCCTTGCACACAAGATCCCTGACTTGCCTCAGGGTAGCCCACATGCTTCAGTTGCAACAGCCAGGTCCCAGGACCGGGTCAGATCCTGACAGATCCCACCTCAAAATGCAGGATTCCAGATATCCAGGTATGGGGGGGTCTGTGACGGATGCTCTTGTCCCTGAACCAAAGTAGGGGTGGTTTGGTGCAGGCTCCAAAGGGGTAAAGGCCTGGGACATAACTGAGCCAAGAACTTCTCTAATTCCAACCTGTCCTCTGAAAATCCACAAAAAAGAAGAGTGACACACTCAGCATCAATGGGTAGGTGCTGGGAACACCAGTCCTGTGACCAACACATGAACAGTGGGTGAGAGCTGGGCCTGTTCAGCCTTGAGAAGAGACAACTGAGAGGAGACCTCATCCATGTCTGTCAGTGACTGCAGGGAGGGGTCAGAAGAGGCCACACGAGGCTCTGCTTGGCCGTGCCCAGCAATAGGACAAGAAGCAATGGGCAGAAACTCATGCACAGGAAGTTCCACCTGGACATGAGGAAGAAATTCTTCCCTGTGCAGTGACAGAGGAGTGAGATGGATTGCCCAGAGCGGGTGTGGAGTCTCCCTCACTGGAGATATTCCAGAACTGTCTGGACACAATCCTGTGCTGTGCACTCTGGGATAACCCTGCTTGAGCAGGGTTGCTGGACCACCACCCACTGTGGTCCTCTCCAACCTGACCGATCCTGTGATTTTGTGACTTATCTGTCAGGGAACAGAGCTGTGTGTACGAGGAATCTCATGTGTAGCTTTTCCCTCTCATGTAATGTGACTGCAAGCCAACCACTTCATTCTATAAGCATGACAGCCTAACTGAGCCTTCTCTGAGCTCTCCCTGCTAGGCAGCCTGATATCCCCTTGAGCTGGGACACCTCAAGATTGCTCCTTCAGAGAGAGACCTTTCACCAGTGGCAAATCTTTGGCAAGTGACCAGTATCACACACAGCCTTGTATTACAGTAAATTCGATTTTCTCTTGGTGGTTTCAACTCTGCCTTGATAGTTTTGAATCATTGTTCAAATGACTATGCAGTACTGTAACTTGACATCAAACTTTGTTAAGTGGCACTTTTACAACATCATATTTCAATAAAACCATTAGAGGCCCTGGCTCCCAACACCTGGTGGGACAAAGAGCTGGGAGGGGCTGTGCTTTGCCTCCTCAGCAAGATGAGAGGCTGGATCCAAGCCTTGTGAACACAGAAAGGACAGGTGGTGACTCCAGTGCCAGTTCCAGCCTGTGTAGGGAGGTTTTGCAATTAACACTACTAGGACTGCACAGGAATGGGAAAAGGAGTAATTCTTAGGCATGAAGTAATGTTCCTGATGTCATGGAAGTATGTTGATGAATAGGACAGAATCTGAGATTCTGCATCACAGAAAAATGTCCAAAATATTGTCTGCCTGATCTACTGCATCTCTGTCATCCTGTGTCAATGGAGGGGATTGATGGAGTAAAAGAGAAATTTTCTTGTGAGAAGAAACTCTGACAAAAAGAGAATGAATGACTTTTCATTATCCTAAAGTGCACCTTATTCTAAGTATGTGGATGGGCTGTTACTTGAATTATAGAGAGCTGAACTTCTCAGACTTTGACTCCATTGTATGCAGTTATAAAATGTTCCAAAGGCTCCTGAGAGGTTCCTGGTCATTTAGAGGGAGCAGGATTGGGCCCTTCTCTCAGGTTAGAAGCTTGTCCTTTGAAGTCTGCAGGTGACTGTGGGCCTTGTGGGTTGCTCAGGTCCCTGTGTGTAGCTCAGGAGTCAATGAGGGACTGTTTTCCCAAAGCAGGCCCAGCAATTGTAGGATTGCCTCCTCACCAAGGAGAGGCTTCAGCTTTTTGATCATTCTTTTCCCTCCTGGATTGCTCCACTCAGTGGCACAAACCTGCAGCTTTCCCTGGGTGAGAAGCAGCACTGCCTTTCCTGGGGATGGGGTGGTTGCATAGTCTTCCTCCTGCTTCATCAACTGAGGCTTTCAGATGCTCTGGGACTGTTTAGCCCTGTTCTGCAAAGTCCCTGGCCGAGCTTTTCCTGGCACATGGCACTGGTGGCTCATGGAGAGCTATAGAAAGCACGAATGGCACGAGCGTTAACACCCCACAGGCAGGAGGAAGGCCTGCACAACTAACATGTGGATGTTGATGAACACTTCCCTGCCCTCATAATCTTTTTATAAAATTGCCCCACTGTTGGCACTTGAGGCATCTCTGGCTCAGTGTGCCAAAGGCCTCTCGTATTGCAGGAGGTAAACCATAAATCACAGTGCAAGATACATTTTTTTGGATTTAATGTTGCTAATTTAATACATGTTAGTGATGCTGAGCTTGCAGCAGCTAAAGGAAGCAATCGGTTGGCCATCTCTGGGGAGCATTTTCAGGATGTTTAAGGTCCAAAAAGTGGACCCCAAGTTTATGGAACAGGAGGTTTTCAGCACAGGTGAGTGATAATCATTCTCAGGGTGATATGATATAATGTTGCATTTATCTCAGGAGTATAACTAATAGATAATGTACCATTGCAAATACATTTTAAAGTATGATGTCATAGCAGCCTTTCATCTGTGTGCTGAAATACTCACACCATCCTTGAGGGAAATGGTCACTGTCTTTCTGAAGGATAATAATGCAGGATTCAGCACAAAAAGTTTGCCTTGTGCAATAGACTGGACTACATCAGTTAAAATGATGGTGGTAAACAGAAGACAAGTGAGTTTATTAGGACAGTAATGGGATTGCTGCCTCTTCCTTCCTCCTCTTTGCATCACTCACTGCTGTGGGTGATACAGTGGAGGGAAAATGGGGACCTCTGAGTCTGCCAGGAAAGCAAGGGTGAGTTGCCGCAGGACATGTTGTTTCCGAGAGTCGGTTTTAGGAATGATGAGCAAGAAGGACTGGGAAAGACTGGCTGCACAAAGATGATTACAGTTGGGTGAGTAAGCCTTGGATCAAACTCTGGGAACTCAGGGCTGCTGCTTCAAGAAAGTCAGATGGCCAAAGGTGACTCATTACGGAGCGTGTGCTGGAATTGCACTGATGCAGTAGTGAGAAGGATCAGGAACGGAAAGAGAAAGAGATAATCAACAGTTATGTTAACAATACTGAAATTAGGTTTTTTGTGTTTTTTTTTTTTTTATTTTCAGGGCCAGCTCCTGAGGTTGCTATGCTCCCTGAACCTCTGTTCCTGGCTGCTGCTGTTCCTTATCCAGAGTAGTCTTTGACATAAGGTGAAAGCCAGCATTATGAGCTGGGCACTGGCTGGTGTCACCAAGGAAAACTGTCTCGGCCAGGCTGCACTTGCCGTTCAAGTGGCAAAGATTTCAGTCTGGTTTTTTTTTTCAGTTTGCAAGTGTGATGCTGTAATGTTGGCCTGGTGGAAACACTGCTGCACACAGTTGCTAGGGAAACATCTTCAAGTTCATTTTTCTTTGAGTTTTGTCATTCAACTCACAGCATTGCTGTAATTATTCTTTTAAAAGTGGGACGTGTGAGCCATGAAGGGGTGCCAATCACTGATGTAAGAGCTGGCATTGACCAAAGGCTCTGGCTTGAATCTCACCAAGGGTCTTCGGGTCAGCAGAGAGGGTTCTGCAGGTGCTGGAGGGGTGTGGGAAGCAAAACAGCTTTAACATAGATTTGAATAACATATTGAGAAACCCCCCCAATTATGCCCGCAGCAATGAGTCAAGTTCAAGCTTATATGTGTGAGATGTTTGGCTAGACTTTGTATTTACTTTTCAGTAGCCTTTTCTTCTGACAGTGATGCCCCTTGTCTTGTTAATGAGTCTGCTAACAGTGTATTGGTAGGCTCTGTAATGAAAGAAAATGTGACAGGACTTATTGACACAACGCTCAAAACTGATCAGAAAATCCTCCTCTAAGGGGGAAAGGAAATGATGAGCTTTTCCCAGTTATTCAACTTTGAGTGTCGTTAAAATCATCCCTCATCAGATCCCACAGAGGCGGCAATGGAAGGTGTAAACACAAACCTTTGTGAAAGAAGGCGTGTCTCCCAAACATTTCTGTGTCTGTACCCTACCTTGGAGAGATAATCTTACCCAGGACTTGCCAGCTGAACCAACTGTGCTCTCCTGTGGGTTTTGTCTTCCCTGGGGGCCCAGTGTCCAGCACTTGCAGAGAGGGGGACACAAGGGAGGCCCCCACATCTCCCAGGGCCGTGCAGGAGGGTGACCCACTCTGGGCCACGAGCTGCCCCTGGCAGGCTTGACCACTTCTCCTGCTCCTGTCGTCGATATCCTGCACAGCCCCAGCCTTCCAAGCCCAGGGAGGCTTTTTGGAGTGAGATGGGATCCTGGGCTTCGGGAGAGAAGAAGAATGATCCCATACCAGCTCTCTCATCCCCCTCCCCCGCTTTGATGGAAAGTTGGGTCAGTGTTGTTTTTGTTTCTGCTTCTTTCTTCCTTGCCAAAGAAATCATTGTGACTAACTCCTCATCATACGTGTTCAACAGTGTTTCTGGGATCAGGTCCTTCTCAGGAAAACAAAAATAATCCCTCCTGCTTCTCCTCCCAGCTATCCCGTAACATACGTAAGTGTTCAAGGAAGCCAGGAATGTATTTTAATTCAGATCATTATTAATAAGTTCAGGAGCTATGAGTTTTCCTCTCTTCATTCAAAATGAATTATGGCTTGGAGAAAAATATATCCATCTTACAAAGTTTTAATCCGAAGGGACACCTCTTAATTAAATTAACCAGTGAAAAGGAAATACTTGTAATAAGGTTGGAAGATAAATATTTGTAACATGCACATTCTAATTTATCACAGCCTTAAAAGAGTCCATAAGGTTTGTTTTTCTTCAGTGAAATGTGATGCATTCAGATATCATTCTCATTTATAAATTAGTGTATGTCACATGGGGCTCCCCTCTATGGGTTGGGGTATTGGCCTGCGAGTGATAAATTGCAGCTGAGAGAGCTGCAAAGTGAAGATGAGTAACCCTGAAACTCAGGCCCTAAATTTAACATTACCCAGAGACAAACACGGCCCTGAACTGACTCAGGGGTAGGGGCAGAGCTGCACAGCCCTGATGTGTTATCTCGTGGGATTGCACAGTGCAACAGAGCTGCTAATTTTGAGAGAGAGGGGTAAAAGCACCTCCACTTCCTCCATTAATCTGCATTTATTTACCTGGGTGGTGCTATGGTGATACTCACTGAGGCCCTGGGTGGGCAAAATATTTAAGTGGGAGCCTATTTTTAAGGCAGCTGATGGGCTGCTTTAATTTCACAGATGGTATTTTCATATTTGTGGTGCTCCTGATTTAATATTTGATGCCTTCACTGCTCTAGGTAACTTCTACATATTCGGGTTTTATTTAGCAGTTTTCAGGAAAGAAAAAACACCATGATTCCTGTACATGTGCGTTTGTTTGTACATTTATCTTCTCCAATTTGTGTACGAATGCTCAGAGAGTATTTTTCACACTCACACACCTGCTTGGGTGTACAGGACACACAGACAAGTCAAATGTAGACTTGCATATTTTTACCCTGTGTTATACATTTGACTGCATTTTAAAAGTATGCAAATTTCTGGTTTGCAAAACTGGGAACAATCATGCTGAAGAAACATATGATAAAACGTCAATAAATATGCACAATTATTTCAGGAAATGAGTGTGCACAGGGAAAGGTCTGATTTAGAGTAGACTAGAATAGACTAGACTAGACTAGACTAAAATAATTTCCATTAGAAAGGACCTGCAAAGATCCTCTAGTCCAGCTGCCTGACCACTTCAGGGCTGACCAAAATTTAAAACAAAAGTTAAATCAGGTTGTTAAGGGCATTGTCCAAATGTCCCTTGGACACTGGCAGGCTTGGGGCATCAACCACTGTGCCAATATAACTGAAATTACAGAGGCAAGACAACACCAGTGCATTTCCCAGTGTAGGAGGGCTCTAACTATGAACTCAGATCACAGCATTAATTGAAAATGCCAAACAATGTGACAATGCCTGGATGTTCAGCTGGTGTCTTGTATTGTATTTGTCCCACAAGAGATTACAGAAATGAAAATTGTCGATACAAAATTGGAGTTTACAGAAGAAAAATTGTCTTGCATTTTGCAGTGAAAAAAAAGCAAATCAATGCTTTATTTGGGGAAAAAGGACTACTTTCTTTTTCTTCAAGAAAACAAGTATTTTAATTGTGGATATACTTTGGTCCAGTTTGTAGAAGAAGTTTTGCTTTTGGCAGGGAAATTAGCACAGATAACTGAACTTGTCTACAGGGAATATTTGTTTTCCTTTTAATTGTTAATAAAACCTCACATTTGAACATTTTATTCCAGATATATTAACTATAGCTAGAAATAGTTCAAGAATGAACCTAAAACCTGCAAACTAATGTGCTGACATTCTATATCAGGCAGGGTATTGAAAATTTTATCACAGATTAGAATTGACAGACATGGGTGGATCTTGTGTGCATGAGAGAGACGGTGGGAAGAAAGAAATGTTGCTTTTATTGGGAAGAGTCAGGCTTTGCAGAGGTCAGTAAGGATGTGCCTGAGCAAGGCATCACTGATAAAGCACATCCAGCTTTCCAAAAATGGTACTTTGCCCCAGGCACGTTGGAGAGCCAAACTGTGGATGAAAAAAGGCCCAAGTTCTCTCACAGAGCTGCTCTAACCTAGAAAAGAGCATAGATGTGTGTGGTATCCTCCAGTGTGTTAATCAAATGTCTGGAAGATGGGATAAGCAGCGAGTGAACCACATTTGTGGATGGTGCAGAACTCTTCAGAGCAGCCAACAACTGCAGGAGGATCTCACTCACTCCCAGCTGAGTGACTGGGACGTAAAATATCAGTAGAAAGACAGCACTGGGAAGAGCAAAGTAGTGAAACAGAGGGAAAGTGACAAAAATGACCACTGCTTAGCCAGCAGCTGGCAGTCAGCATGCTGCTGCCTTTTACAAAGGAGTTTGGAACATTGATGGAAACTTCTCTGAAAGCACAGTTTTGATACCGAGCAATGGAAAGAAAAAATAGTCAAATTAAGTACTGGATACTACCAGGCAAGGAAGTTATCATATGAATCAAGCCCAAGCCATGCAATGCTTCAACCACCCTAAAGTGGATATGGGAGAGCCAGAGGTAGAGAGAGAATTAAAACAAGAATGAGGAGAGCTATGACCAAGCTGCTCAAGAGGAGTGATGAAACAGCTTGTGAAAAAGGCCTACTTGGGGGAAAAAAAAGCCTATTCAGTGTTTCTCGTAATTTAAGAACAAAGAGTCTCCCAAGGACATGACCAGGTTTAAAAAGAGGGTGAGGACGTGTTGAGTTCACAGTGCAGCTGCCTCGTGCCGGTGCCTTTGCCACAAGATTCTGCACAGGCCAAGAGGGCAGAGGGGCTCCAAAGGGGATTATACGAATTCCAACAGGGCCAGGCTGTTGGTGAGTGTCAAACACAGTGGTCCAGCTCCAGCTCAGGAAGCCCTGTGTGGGAGCACAGCAGGGACACCAGGAAAGGCCCCCTGGGCACTGGTCCTGTTTGCTCCCTGCTGTGCTTTGAGCATCTGCTACCAGCCACGGCTGGAAGCAGGATCCAGGGTTGGGCCAACCCTTGTTCTGACCCCACAGAGCAGCTCTTACGTCCCTCTGTCTCACCGAGAGGTACAGATGTGCTGTGCTGACATCTAAATAAAATAAAATAGAATAGTCTAATTCTAAATAAACAGAATGTTCTCCTTGAACTTAAAAAACAAAACAACAAAAAGCCCCAAAATAAAACCAAGACAATGTTTATACTGGGAAATGTGAATTTTTTTTTTCTTCCTGGATAACTCAAAAACAGCTGTAGGGGTTTTTTTCCAGACTCCCCCTCTCCAAAGTTCACTTTTGGGTTGAGACAAATGTTTTCAGTGCCAAAGAAGACATTTGAAGAAGACCGTAAATGAGAGAAAACAGAGTTAAGATGCAAATTGAGTTTTGCTGCAACCTCAACCAGAAATCTCTTGATTTACGGTCACTTCGCTAACATTTGCTTATCTTCAAGGAGAGAAGGGCTCTGGTTTAGCGGAAGCTGTGTTTTACCAGGAGGATAAACAGCGGTCTTACTGACCAACCAGCATTCCCCAATGTTGTCTTACGAAGATTTCGGGAAAAATCTCCTCAGAATAATGCTCTTGGTGCTAGGGCAGAGACATTTGAAAGAGAGCATTAGACCTGATAGCACTTAAGCAGTTCTGGGACAGGCCCTGTGCATGTCACAGGAACCTAAGGAAATCTGGAACTAATCTTGGTGGCAGGCGCAGTGGGGGATTTTGCCTTCAGTAAAGACAGGATTGCCCAACACTTCCCACTATAATCTCTTGCTTATGCTTTCTCATAACATTGGCAAGCTTTAGCTCTTCAGGCTAGTATTATGTACACTGGATATCTTCCCCCAGCTTACAAGTTTGGGAAAATGTCAGTGCAAATGGAAATTTCTGAGGAGGAGGAGAGAAAGGAAGCAGAAATGGGGGTTCGCAACCCACCTGCCAGCTCGTTCCTGTAAAAGTTGCGAAGTCCCTGTTGGAGGTGTGGCAGAGACCCGAAACCTGGGAAAAGAGCTGGTGTCGAGAAAGCGTTTTCTTGCTGTCACCACAAAAACTAGCGACTGCCATCTAGATATGTGATCCTCTAAACTCCCATTTTTACAAGCTCATTGAGCAGAGAGGCTGCCAATGCATCAGCAGTACTGGCAGTGCTCCTGTCCCATTATACCATTCCTGGTTGGTGGGCACTGTCCTAGAGAAGAGGAATTATCCTGAGCAATGTAGGAAGAGTGAATCATGCATTCTTGATTTGGCTTTTCCCCTTGCAGGTAACTGGAAGGTGATTTTATAAGAGCACCAGTGGTGTGACTTCGGGCCCTGCTGCAGGAGGGAGTGCTGGAAGAGAATGTGCGACCTTGGCAACGCTGGATTTCAAGGACAAGGCCCCAGAACTTCAAGAAGTCCCAGCACTCTTCCATCTTCCGGGTGGGGTCAGCCTGGTTCTCCAGCGGCAACGTCAGAGGCAGGATTGTGTGTTAGCAGCCACGGCTCTCCCCCTCTGAAAGGGAGATGAGAAATGACCAAGGGTGATAAGCACCAAAAAGCTGTTGACGTGCATTCAGGACTCTGGGAGAGAATGTAGGAAATCTGCGTTTCCTGTTCTGCCAGAGGCACGTTTGATGAAACAGCCATAATATATATGTGTAGAAGGTTTGAATGAAGGGTCATTATATGTTAAATTAACTGTATTGCAAGAACATTAAAGAAAACAAGAGCAGGAGAAACTCTTCAATCCATGAGAGGATTTGTGTGATGCCTCAGAAAAACAGATCTTCGTGTCAGCAGGAGGCCTATCATTCTTGCGGGGTCACTGGAAGAGACCCAGGGCCTTTTGCACTCTGCATGTGCAGCGTAAAATAGCTTTGCTTTTGCTTTATCTTTTTCACTGCATTATACAACCTTGAAGAAAGAAAAGCAAGCATCGAATTTGTGATTTATGGCTTGATATTTACTTGCTGTATCCGGGTGCGAGACCCAGTCCAAGAAACAAAAAGAGACCGTGAGCCCAGAAGGAAAAATACACGCTTAAGGACTAAATGTATTTTTCTTGGAGCGCAGTCCCAACCAGCTCTGCTTGGAAAGCCGACCGCCCGCTCACCCTGCGAGAGTTTCCAAGTTCAGCTTCCACGCCGAAACCTCTCCCTCTCTCTCAACGCTCTTCGCGCTTGGCTCGGAGGGACCTTAACCCCCATCCTCGCTGCTCCTCGTGGAGGAGATCCCTGCGCCCCTCGGCCGGGCTGAGAAAACCCCTTTTTAATAAATTAACGCGGGGCGATGGGACGCGGGAGCATCTGGTGCTCCCAGCCCTGATTTATTCCTGCAGCAGCACACAAAGCATGGGGTGATAAATTATGGAAAGTCAATGGGCCCTCAGAGAACAGGGCCGTGATGAATAGCGAGCAGTTGGCATCCCACATAACCACGGGTCCCAGAGGGCTACCTAGGGAGAGGGTAGGGGGAAAGAAAAGGCCAAAGCCTTTGAAGGATACAGCTGTTAGGAAAGTCTTTCTTTCAAGGAGAGATTACTTTTATTTTTAACGCCTTTTTCAGCAGTGGGAAATGGGGTCAGGAATCATCTGGGAACAAACAGTAACCGCTAAACCCATGTTACCTGCAGCCTGGGCTGATATAGGGCAACAATGAAGCTGAGTATTGATTCACCTCAGTGAGTTTTTCATTAAGGACACCAGGAGCTCCCTGAAAAGGTGTTGCAGTTACCAGAGCTGTCTTTTGCAACTTCCAAGGCAGGGAAATCTGCAGTCTCACCACAAAAGAGGCCACAATGTGCTTGTTTGGTATGGAAATCAGAATTATTTTGAAGTCAGTGTTTAAAGATACAGGAACAAAGGCCAGATAATGTAAACACTTCCTGATTGCCCTGTTTGTGTAGGACTTTCACAAGGAGCAGTGGAGAAACCACAGTGGAGAAATACCTTTCCTTAATGATTCTGGGGGCTGTGCTCACAGGGAAAAATTCCCCAGGTGTGGGGATGTGGTGACTGGGATCACTGCAGGGGGCTGCTGGGTGGCACTGGGGCAGGAAGTCACTCCCTGTGCCTCCATCCCATAACTTGGGAGCTGGGGCAGAAAACACACCATCAGTCATGAAAGACCAGTTGACAGAAGGTTTGTTGTACATCAGGTTGTTTCAGGAGCCTTTTCCAAGCCTCTGTGTATTGTGAGCTTCACCATGTCCTGTGAAGCAAAATATACCCAAATCTGGCACGCAGGGGTGGGAGAGTTAAAATGATCTGTGTGCCCGGAAGTGAGAAGATTGATCCAGAATGACAGCAAAAAAGGGTGGTGCACTGGACACCGACCTCCCCTGCCTGACTCCAGCTTTTCACGCTGGATTTTCCTTCGGGAGGTCATGAAGGAACCTGTTCATGGACATCTAGAGCATCCTTGTGCAAGCACTTTGAAAATCTTGAGCTGCTGCTTCAGCCTGTCATGCCTTCTGAGTTACCTGTATCACAGCTGGCAGACAGTCTGTATCCCACAGCCTTATTTGGAGCACTCACATTTAAAAAGATTGTACCTGGCCATTAGTGATAACTTCACTTTGGCTTGAAAATTTTCATTTTCGTTGCCACAGAAGCCGCCAAATGCTGCATCTTCCTGTCTGCTTCTGCTTCAGACAGCTGTGCTTTCACATACTTGAACCTGGGGGAGTTGTTCACATGCGTAACTACCACAAGGAGAGAAAAACTGAGTGCAACATTTTGGTGTTTGTTTTCTCTTGTTTGCGTCTGCAGTTGGTCACAAGTGACAGCATGCTGGCTGATGAAAGTTAGCTTTGTGCTAATTTAAGAGTCACTGGGTATGGTGAGGAGTCTGGAGTAGACAAACTTGTACAACTTCTCTGGAGGGCTGGCAGGGGTCAGTTCAGGCTGTCTCCGGTGTTTCAGGCTTTATCCACTCTATTTACACCCTCAGCACTATCTTACTGCAGCTATCACAAGGGAATGGCTTCTCAGTTGCCCCTATGAAGGTGCTTATAACAAGTCAGGGCATTTTGGTACCCATTTAAAACCTTCCTCGTTGCCTCTTCCTCTCCCTAACTTTCACAATTCCCAACCTCTCTTCCTTCTGCAGTGGCAGAGGCACAGGTCCATACTGCCTCACCTCCTTTCCCCTCCATCCTTGCTGTCAGCCTGTGTTTAAAGCTCCAGCAAAGAGACCAGGGTCTGAAGGGACATTGCAGTCTGAATTACTTCTGGCAGTCTATTCCCTTTGCCAGGCCTCTGAATGCACCCAGCAGTGCTGACACTGCCTCCTGGGCTGGGATTCACCATTGGGTTGTCCACCAGGAGGTACCTACTCTGCTCATTCAGGACTTCATTTTTATCAGAGCTAAACCAGAGGTTTTCATTAGTGCACCGCATGAAAGAAAAACACAGCACAGATATGTCACTTAAAGTATTAATTAGAATAAATTCACCACTGATGTTACCAATAGTGCCCTACTTAGAGCACGAAAACAAAACATTTGTTCTTTTTTCATGGAGAATTTTTTCCCCTCTGCTTCTCAAGTGAACAGGGGCTTGTTATCATCATTCCCAGTCCTGTATTCCATATGTGACTCCAAATCAAACCCTGAGGTATTTCATCTCTTACCTGGCAGGGTCAGTTTAACGTATCGAGATCAGCCTGACTTACATCTGCTTTGCAGATCATCACTGGCATACTTTTAAAATTGTTATAAGTCTATAATGATGCCTTTCTCCCCTCCCCCAGTGCTCCAGTAATGTCAAGATTTATTGAATCTGAAGGTCCAGTTGTGACCTTGGCTCCCACTCACTAAATCTGAACCTCTGGGGTCCATAAATCTTCGTGTGCTGTTCAATTTATAGAAGGGAACATCTGCTTATCATACAATATTTAAGTTGCAGGTGTATTCCACCAGTAAAATAAACACATGGGTTCAGTTGCCTGGGCTGTAGGACATTAGACAGATGTTGAAGGTTTAGTGATGGTTTTGCCTGTTGGAAGAGCCCTCACTGTTGGCAGAGCTGCTGGGTGGTGAGGTGGCTCTCAGGACTCTGCATCCCTGAGAGGTGAAGATGCCACAGATTTTACCCCAAAACCTCAGCCTAATCCTGCTGGAGAGCAATGCCTGTCTGAGATGCACACAAATCACAGAAGGGAAAAACTCCTGTGTTCCTGCCTCTCCTACGTCTGGTGGGAAAGGCATCAGCCCACGTAAGGATGGTTAACTTTCTGCACAACCTGGGGAATGAGAGCCAGAGCAGTGACTCTGTTTCTTCATTCACAGGATGAAAAATACAGTGCACAAGAGAACCCTATCTCAGAGAGAGCACGGGGAGGGAGAGGCCTTCAAACACCTGAACATGATGAGAAAGGCTGAAGAGGCCTGATCCACAGTGTGAGCAAAGCACTGCCGACCACAAATCACTGGAAAGAGAGAACAGAGGGAGCAGAAAGTATCCACTGTGGGTGGACAGGAGGGAAGAGGAGGTGGCCAAGCAAATAAAATGAGAGAGTCAGTGAGGGCTGAGCTAGGAAACAGAAGGGCAGCAGAAAACCAAGGTGCTTTTGTATGACCCACAGAAAATGACAGGACAGAGGACTTTTGACAAGAACTGAGAAAGCCAGATGAGACAGCAGTTCCACTATAAAAAGAGGGAGGAGATGGGACAGGAGGATAACTTCACCCAGCTCCTCTGCTCTCCCCATGACCCGTACCCTCACACTGTACACAGAAGTGCCACTCCAAGCAGTGCCTGGAGAGTAACTGAGCTCAGAGCTGTTGTAGGCACACACAGAGGCTGGGACAACATTTCTGGTTGCCCTCCATCCCAACAGCTGACGGGGACAGAGCCTTTCTCCTGGTTTTGCCCGGGAGAGTCCCTCTAAAGGGCTTTGGCCCAGTGCCAGTTAAAGTGTCGATTGCAAGCAGGTAGTAAAAGTGCCTTTGGGCATGAAGCATTTTAAAAAGTATGTTTGCATTTTAAAAAGTGCTCATGCTCCCTTTGTGGGATAAAGAGCCTCTCTGCCAGAAGCCCAGCTCCCACACTGGACTGTGGGGCTCTCTCCTCCCAGCAAGCAGCTGGCTGGGGGCAGAACTGGCTGGAATGGATGGATGCAGGTACAGGGCATGGAGCTGTGCTGAGGAACTGGTGTGGGTCCCACAGGCCATGTGGCTGTGTCAGCAGTGGGCTGGCACCCAGCTCAGTATCCCTGTTTTTCAGGAGGAGAAAGGAGTACCAGCACTGGAGTATTTCCAAGGCTGACCCTGTTCTGTCCAGGCACATTGTGCTTCTTCCTGCTCACTCCTCCCTTGATGCTCCAGGGTGTCCAGCTGGCCCTGGGGCAGCCTGTGGCACTGCTGGAGCTACTTTGCACGGCCTTGCACCGAAAATGTGCATTCAGTAACTGGAACGGTTGGACATGAGCTGCAGTGGTGCGAGATGTGTTTTCCATCCCTTTTGTTCCTGTATGTCCCTGCCCCTGCAGCCAGAGGCTTCCTCATCAGTCTGTTGTACACATGTTGGAGGGTCACCAGCTCAGATCATTAAGTTGCCCACAAAGAAGGCAAGAGGGCATCTCGTTAACAATAACAAAGCACCTGAAGGAAAAATATTATGAAATATTGTAGCTCTACTTCTTTCAAAACATCTATTAATATATTTCAAGACCTTCCACGGTTGTTTTCTCCTCCCTCCAGGGTAGTCTAACCCCAGTCATAATTTAGCATGAGGCATGAATATCTTCACTTATTGTACCCATAAAAGAAGAAAATTGGGAATTTGCTCAGACTGCCAGGAATCTGGAATTTGTTGATGAATGGACATTTGGCTGAACATAGTGAATTCCCAGCTAATTGAAAGCAGATAACGAAATAATGCATTTACCTTGAAAAACATAATTTTCTTAATAAATAATTGAAACGGCATTCTTCTGACAGATGAAATAAGGAAAAAAAAATAAATTCAGGATTAATTCCTGTCCTATATATTATAGCGTACTTCAGTCATACCTTATGAGGAGATTAAAAACCATAAATCTTTTTTTCAGCACAGTGCCAGAGAGTGCTTTGGTCTAGAAAATGCAAGGGCCATCCTGTTCAGGGGAGTGTGGTTTCACTCATCATCAGCCTATGCTTCTGTCTCCAAATAGCATACCTAGGGAGAAGAATGCAGAGGCCAGGGGGAAAAAAAACAACCTCAGAAAAATGTAGGGGGTATCCAGCATGATCACAAATAATTGAATTAGCATCTTTGTAGGTGTTCACCCTTCTCATCTCCTCCTCATCCTTGAGGTGGGCCAGCAAACCTGTTTCACATTGCCCTGGTGGGGAATTGTGGCTAGGAATTATATTTCAGTCAAGGAGCAATGATTTTCAGCTGAAGGGAGGTTAATGGCTGAAAACATGTCAGCTTGAAACACTTGCAGATGATCTGATCACACCCTCCATTTTAAGGAAAAAAAATCAACAAAGCATCCAAATAAAAGCATATGGGTCCAAATACCCCAATCTGGGTAGGGCTATGACTTGGAAACCCTTCTGGATCTAGAAGCAGGTTCCTCCCATATTTATGCAACAGGACAAAATTAAACTGCAGAGCTGAACTCCGAAGTGTAGAGCTTACAAAATGCAAAGGTGGATTTTTTTTAATAGGTTTAGTTTGACAGTAATAATTTCTTGTCAGATTGTGGTTTGAGTGGAACACAATGTTCCCAAAGAGACACGAAACCTGACAAATTTTAATCTGCTAAACTGCAAAACTTGGCCGTCCTAATTGGAAGCATTATTAATCTGGGTTAAGTTTGGAATCACTTTTCAATGAATTTGCAGCAGGTTGTGGTTTTGGGCCAAGGCCATGGAAAACTCGGTAGTTTCAGATATTTTTAACGGGAATAAGGGAAAAACCATCGTGATTTTGCTTGAGTTGTGATTTAGGACTTTAGACTTGGTAAAATTGATGGGCTTCGAGGCCATGTGAAATGAAAGAACAAATTTTGCAAGTGGAAACTTTCCCACTAAGTGCAGCAGATCTGCTCACAGAAGCGTTCACAGTCAGATCACCTCTTGAGCTTTTAAAAAGCAGAACATGTCCAGCTTCTTCACAAAATCAGTGGGCAAGAAGTCCTACAAGGCCACAAAAGGGGCTGAGGAGTAGGAAGAAATGGGATAAATAGGTTTGAACCTCTAGCTTCCTTGCTACGAAATGTTCACTGATTTGCAAGACCTGTAAGTTCCCTTTCCATGAGGAAATTTCTGTGTGGTCAAGATGGAATTAAAAGAAAAACAAAGGTTGACAGTGACTAAATGTGGTGGTTGCACTAGCTAAGACATCTTGTTTGTCTGTGAGAACATCTATCTGGTAAAAGCAAAGAGTAATTTTGGGAATGTTTGAGCACTCTAAGGTGTAGAGAAAGGTCTTCCCACTTTTCTCAGTGGTGAGACAGTGTGATGGTTGAAAGACTCACTGAAAGAAAGTCTGTGTCACCACTGACAATCTATTTTCTCAGATTTTTTAGGGTTAGAATAGGCCTTAGGGCCTTCTAGAATGATCTTCATTGTAATACAACCCATGGAAGCTACATCAGTTTCTTCCTGCTTGAAATTCCCTATTCAATGTTTTAGCGTACTTTTCTTTTTTTTTTTTTTTTTTAGGGAATCCTCCAGTCTTTATTAGAAACTGATTAATAACAAGGAAGCTATTGGTGAGTTCTTTTGGCAATTACTTATTTTCTCCTCTGAAGAACAGTGTCTTGTTTCTATCAGAATCAATCTATCCATCATTAGACCATGAGATTTGTTAAACCTTTCTCCAGCAGTGAAGGACTCATCTTTGGGAAAGTTCTGTTGTCTGTGCAGCCATAACTCATCAGTATCATGTCACCCCTGAGCACTCCTTTGGACATGTCACAGAAATGGAGCTCTTCAGTCTCTCAGAATAAGGAGTGCTTTCCTACCCTTAATCAAGTTCGTGTGTTTTTTTCTGAATCCTCTCCTTTTTTTTTTTTTCCTGAGCACCAAAACAACTGTGGAAGCCATCTCACCATTGTGAAACACAGCAGATACCTGCACCGTAATGGACCCTGCTTTGCCCAGCCAAAAGCTGTCTTGGCCTCCTCAGACAATGAGCTGAAGTTTGTCTGACTTTCTACCAGGATCTGGAGATCTCTGCAGAATCACCAAGGTACTCACTTGGAAAGTCTGGCCTCCTTTGCTCTCCCTGTGCTCTCCCACACTTAAGGAGCAAACGGGCTCTGCCATTTACCAGTCCCCCACAGTCTCTGCCTTATTTGCCATCAGCAGGGAACAGTCAAAGAGTGATGAGCCAAGAACCCAGCTCACGAAATTGGGCAATTCCCCAAAGACAGTTTTATCTGAGGTAAAATAGTCCAGTTGGTAAAATAATCCAACAGTATCATTTATATCAGCTCCATCACCTTTACTGATTAAATATGTTCGTGTTCCAGCATTATAAAATTATTTTGATATGGTCTGTTTTTGATAAGCTCATGATAATTTCAATGTAATTCTATTTCCACCCCTGTAATTCTTAAGAGAGTTCCCAAATAACCATTCTATTATTTTGTTCAGATTGGTGTCAGGCTGACAAGTCTATATTTATTCACATCATCCTAGTTACTGTGTTTAAGTGCTGGCACAACTTTATCTTTGCTTCACATCTGTAACTTCTCTAGTGTTCCAGGACTTATTCAAAATCAGCAGCAGGGGTTCAGAGAATATCTTTCCCTTTTGGATGCAAATTATTCAGGAACTGCCAATTAAAAATTTCTAAGTTTAGAAAGCATTGTTATAAAAGAAAGGCTTGTTTTTCTTACATAAGATGCAGTGCATTATCTGGCTTTTCCCCAAACAGAAGTGGGAAATATTTACTCATCGTTTTTACTGCTTTGGGTTTATTATTGGAAGTCTTAGTTGATAGACTCAGTCCATTTAGAAGCAATGTGGTACCTTTTTGGTGATCCCATTTGTAGCTAACACACTTTTAAAACTCCTGCTGACCATAGATGTCTACATTTGCCCTTCTCTTACCATAATGCTATAATTTACAGCCTGTAATTCATATTCATTACCATCAATTTACTCATTTTTTTTTGATTAGTGACATCTCTGGACATAAGTCTTTGGTACAGGTTCTCAGCTTACTAGACGGCAGAGAACCCTCTCCAGAATGTTCGTTCCCAAGTTGCTGGACATCTGGAAGCAGGCCAAAACCCTTTTCACCAACAGTGCAAGTCCTCCTCAGGCTGTGCTCAGCTGATCCTCCTGAAACACACAATAAAGACTGATTTAAACATTCCAGCCATGGGAATCCTCCCGCCAGATTTCAGCAATGGTGACCAGGTCAAGCTTGTGTTTCTAAAGGAGCAAAAATTGTTCACAATTCACTCTATGAGCAATTACAGATTTTTTTTCCCCCTGGACTTTCTGATTTGATGCTAAATGGATCTTCTCTTGCTTGTCACCCCTTTGCTCCTGAGGGAGGTCAGTGCCCCTGAGACAGAGGCTCCCCATCCCTCCACAGCCCCTGCACCAGAGAACAGAGCCAGCCAAACCACAATGTCATGACAGCTGCTCTTGGTATTTTAAAATGGCCAGTGGTAATTTTGCTTATGAAATAAAGTTTCTAGCTCTTTCTCACGTAACACAGGAGACAGCCTGTCTCACTGCAGATTGAATTATTATAATGAAGCAATCATCCTTTTACTGCAAGTCTACCCAAGTGATAAACAGAAACAATAGCAAACGCAGCTAAAATATTGGCTGGCTCCCTCCAAAAAGTCCCCTCAGGTCTTTACAGAGGCAGAGAGAAATATTCTAGGTTAGGCCAATGTTTTCTGATAATTAGGATAAAGAAGGGAAACATGAGGTCATTCTTCTTTGAATGGCTAATGAAGTAATTGTATTTATTAGTATTATCTAGCTGGTTTTCATATTGATTTAGTGGAAATGTACTTTTAAGCGTCACTTAAAATTCTCAGCTTTGTTTTCTTGTTGATACTCTGTTTTTGGTGAAAAGAATAATGTAACTTGAGACAAATTGCTCTTCCATTAGCAAAGACTTATTCTGCCTTTTGTACATGCAAAAGTTGGGTGGGAGTGGTGAGGCTGAGCCCAGTCATCCGAAAAATCATTCTCCAGAATGGAACCAGCTGGGGCTTATGGCTTGCTCTGACCACAGAGGTGGAGTCTACCCGAAGCAAGCAGATACTCAAGGCTCAAATAAACCCAGGGCAGGATCCACCTCACCTCTTTTTAGGAAGCTGGAAGGAAACTTTTGTCATCAGTGGAGAATGGCTGGAGGTTTGTCAAGGGTCTCAGTCTTCCTTTCCTGTGATGGGTGCCCACACAGCCTTCGGTTTTAATTAACCATTATTGCTCATTCTCAGCAGCCCCAAACTCTGTGGGCAGTGCTGGTCCCCTCAGCAGGACTGCCCAAGGAGCAGAGTCCTGCCCAAGCTGCGTGAGGTGGGCAGAGCGCAGGTCCAAGCCAGCTCATCGTTTTGCACTGAAAATGTGGCGATTTGATCCGTTTACATTTCGGAGTTCGAGAGGCAACAATGGAATTCCTGCAGCTCTTGCCTTCCAACTGTCCTGCCAGACTTGGAATGCTCTTCAGCCATTTGGGAAGGTATTAGACTTGCAAATCAATGTATTACTTTGACTTTGGCATTCTCATCAGGGTCCTGGCTGTACATCTAAACTGTTACCCCAGCTCAGTTTACCTTCTTGTAAACTTCGCTGATACGTGAAGTGTTGGATGGGTCCTTTCTAAAGCATATTGTCCTATTAAAACACATTTAAAGAGTCTTGTAAACCCTGGAGATTAACCCCAATGTTTGTAGAGAGTTATAGATGCTAATTCTTGCATATTTGTCATTCCAAAGCATGGCCTGGTGGCAAACATTCTTCCTACACCACAGCATTTGCGTCAGTGGGATTTGTCCATGCTCTGATTCCTTAGGACAGAGAGAAGAAATGGTGGGAAAGTGAGGAATATGGGCATTTACCATCCTAGACTACATTAGCTGGTCATAAAATCTTAGAGCTAGCTCATAGCACAAGACTGGGAAATAGAAGAAGGACCTTCCCAAGAGGATGGTTTTGGTCAAAAACAGAGCGATAAGAAGTGGTCTTACCCTGAAGAAGAAGAAGTAGAATTTTCTCTTTCAGTTTTTGTTAATGTTCCTGTCTTGGAGCACCTTTGTGTGTGATTCCCTCTCCCCTTTGTCCTGCCAAACACACTGAAACTGTGGCAGCAGCAACCCCACAAACCTTCAGCTTCCTCACCAGCTGTGGGTGTCTTAATCTGCCCAGCACCCATCAGTTTCTTCTCTTATGGAGAGAGCAAATTTTTAATATCTGCAAGTTTCAATCTGGTAGTAAAATATTAAATAAAAAAGCAGTGAACTCAACTGTGGGTGTAATTGTAGGGAAATATGCCCTGTGTGTTCATAAAAATATGTTTGTGTGTTGGTTTTGTATACTATATATATACTATATATGTGTGTGCATATATATATACACACACATATGTGTGCACACACACACATGACAAATTTGGCACATATTTACGTGGCCACAATAAATCTGAGTGAGTTCAATCTGCTTGAGTTGACATTTAGCTATACCCCTGACTTTGCTGATATCTTTAACAAATAACTTTGTAAATCTCCATAAATCTAATCCTGGCAACCTTTTTTTGGTGGAACAGAGAGCACATTTTGGGTGATACAATTTCTTTAGGAGACAACAGATGTATCAATTATGACACTCGAGGGAGTCACAACTAGCTCAAGAATTTAAACTCGAGGGATAGACGGGCTTTTTGGGGAGAACTGGGGTTTATGAGAGAGACCACCACGGAAGGAGATGATGATGATGATGATGATGATGATGATGATGATGATGATGATGATGATGATGATGATGATGATGATGATGATGATGATGATGGAAAGGTAGCACAGCTCTGACCAAGCACTTTGTGAACGCTGCTGTCCAGAAAGGTTGTGAGGTTGCTCCTGCGAGGAGCAACATTCCTGATGCTGATTATCCATGCCTTCAGGGGAACAGGTCTTTATAGTTTTGGTGTTTTTTTGCTTCATGACTAATTTGTTAAATAAACTGATGCCTTCAACAAATCAACTGGCTTTATTATCTATCTAATTTGACAGTCTTCTGGATTTCAGATTTTGGCTGACTGCTGTGACTGGGTGAAGCAGATGGAAATTATTCTTCCTCAGGCTAGCCAACTCAAATTCAATTTTTTTCTTTTTGATGGAAGATTCTTTTAAGCTTGAATGAAGAGAAAAAGTTCTCTTCAACTGTTCTCTATACAACTGGGAAACCAAGAGGCAATAACAGGATAATTAAAGGAAAGCAGATCACACAGTCCTTTTTTGCTACTTGACAAAGCTGTGTTAAGAATTTGTCAGCAAAAATCAATCTGATGAATATCATAGCTTTTTTTTTTTCTTTTAAATGGCATTTCTGAGAGAGCTCATTATTTCTGAATGCTTGTACACTTCTGCTCTCTCCCTAAGTAAGTGCAGCTTTAAAAATCAGGTTTCTAGTAACCATATCTATTACCCAGTTATATCAGTGATGTGACACAGAGGAAGGTGTGCACTCACCTGTCTAAAAAAATTTTATGTGCAACATAGATGGTAAAAAAGACATGCTCCTTTTGGCTTTTGGGGCATGCTGGGGTTCCAGGTTTCTAGTAACAGTTAAATCTTTAGAAGGTCTTTCCCTTATTCCCTTTGCTTTGGCCAGCCTCAATAAACAGATATAACTAAGAGAGGGCAGCCTGTGAGCAGCAATGCAAGCCCCAGCACTCTCTTCTATCAGTTTATTTGGTTATACTTTACAATAATTAAATTCTCCTGTTAACAGTTGTGTGGGCACTGCATGGAAATTTTACTGATAATGCTCGAATTTCACCTCTTGCCCTTCCACAACATCTCATTTAGGAAACTTGCCTCATGTGGGAGCAGCTTCTGTGTCCTGCTAATCCAAGAGCACAGGTCAGAGTGAGAATGAAGCCATAACATAAAGACAGTTTGGCCTTTGGATGACTAAGAAATTTGAGTTTGTTATCTCAAATAGCTAAAACACAGGGAGCCAAAATTACTTCGTCTTGGAGTAGCACAGAATTGGATGAAGACAGCTCCTCCATGGACAGAGAAAAGCAAAGGCTCCCCTTCCCAATAATTTATTAATTTCGTGCCTGACATGGGATGGCCAATAGCTTCAAATAACAAACCCAGGAATTCCACTTCCTTGTGGGAGGGGACTGCGGCAGCTGATTCTGATGCAGGGTGTGGACCAGGGAGCTGCCTGCCTTTCCCATGGCTGTGCAGGATCCTTCCAGGCACCACAGCTTGGGCCCTGGGGCTGCCAGAACAGAGCCAAGCATGGGCTGAGTGTGCTGCACCCTGACTAAGTACAGTCTCTGCACCCAAAGACAGAAAAACTATTTAATTGGTAAAGGGTTCAGTAACAAAAGGCTGACAAGTTTTGCTTATATTTTGAGTCACAGCCTCTCAGGGCTGTGTCTCCACTGCTTTTCTCTCAATGGAGTTAATTTAGACCTTTACTTTGCAGCACATGTTATGTGCAGGCCCTGTATGCTTCACCTGAGCAGGAATTTCTTCCATGGTCACATCAGGTCTTTGTGTGGGCAAGGGTGGTTTTGGGAGTGATTGCAGTCTCACTCCTTGAACATGCCCAGATGGAGTGGAAACCCCTCCAGGCTGCTGTGCTCGCTCTGAAAGGCCTCAGGACAAGGTTTTGAGCAGCAAGAGTCAGGGCTTCAGCATTACAGGGAGGACCCAAAACTTCAGAGTTTCCCAGTCACTGACAAATGTACCCTGACTGTGTCTGGTTTATGTCTTCCTTAGTGAAGAAGAGATGTTGCTGATTGGATCTACAATGAAGACAAATGGGGAAGAAACAGAACTGCTGTGTATAACAAGCCAAAGCAGCTTGCAGTTATTGGGTTTGGTCTAGGCAAGTGAGCCCTTGACTGTGCAGCTACCGCAAAATGTGGTCTGAGTGCCAGGGCAAACAGTTCCTCATAAAGCCTCGGGAGACGCTGGATTCCCAGTAACCAGAGGCTCCCTCTCCTCTGCTGGTAAGCAGAGAGCCTCTGGAAGGGCATTCAGGAATGCCAGCTCCATGCTAGAGGGTGGCAGGCAATGCAGACCCCGAGAGTGCTGCCTGTCCTTGAGACCACCAGGAGCCAGGACAGCCAGGTGAGATTCCTGTCAGGAGTACAGGCCCGTTGTGGAATCCAAGGCTGCAGCACCACCAAGGGAATAAGAAGTGGCAGCCTCAAATGGAAACAGGCCGCTCTGCCTTTCTGCTTGCGAGGACATCGAGGCTACGACGACGCTGCAGAGACAACAGCCGCCAGCTCGTTGTTCGCGAGGAAGGGCCCGTGTGAATTAATTGCTGTCCCCAGTAATTGCTTGTTGCAATTGACCTGTGGCTCCTTCTCCCATGCTGGAGCTTGTGGTGCAGGGCTCTAGCTGGCTGGGCACACGAAGGGGAGGCTGTGGGTGGGATGAGTTGACTTTAGCCTTTGTACCAGCTTCGGCATCCCTGGGCTTGGGTCAGCACTGAATGGGCCGAGGCTTAGCCAGGGCTGCCCACAGTTGCCTCCCAGCTTCAGCTCCACATGGGAAGTCCTTTGGATGAGCAGGGCGGGAGGGATGAATAAGTCAGCTTGTCTGGGCTGACCCCTGGATGGTGTTTTCCTGCTTGGATGAGCACAGGAGGAGAAAGAAGGTGCAGATCATGGGAAAATGGTGAGAACCACCCTCAATGAGCCAATTACTCAGACTTTCCCCCTTGGATTGTGTCAGGTGCCTCTTTCAGAAACCTTAACTCACACTGTTAGGAGTTTAATTTTAGGTTCTGGCCTCCCACATATGGCTTTTATACTGTGGGAAGCCTTCAGACATATCACACTTAATCACTGTTTATCCTTACTCATTTTCTTGCCATGCTGGATATTTGTTTTTAATCAAGAACAACTTTTCTGTGTCATGCATTCATCCAGCTAAATGATAATGTGCAGTTCTGCTCCAAGAAGCCACTATGTGTTGCTGCATTGGTTCAAAGCAGGGCTTGCTGAGCTGAGTAACAATATGGCTTTTTCTTCTGCCACCCCGGGGCAGCTGGCAAAATTATGAGGCAATAACATAGATTATATCTTATTTTGTGCCTTGTCAAAAGAAATTGAATGTAAGTTCCCTATCTCTGTGGCATTTTGTGGGTGTAGGACTTTTCCTAGGAGAGGAGTAAGGACAGAAAGATTCTTGTTTGAGTGGCACGGTCCATCTGTTGATTAGAAAAAACACAGTGAGTGAAAGCTTGGCCCTTCAGAAGACAGCAAGGGCTTTGCTACAGATTTTCATAAAACCAGGATTAAAGTCACTTACTTTTAACACTAATATAGCAAATTTTGCAACCAACACATCTGGCACATTTCCCATTGAATTTACTAGTAGCCAAAGTGGGATATTTGGTCTGAGGGATAGCAAACTCAGAGCCACAACCATATTTCACTGGGGAGACAGTGCTCTCATACCACAGCTGACGTTGGCAAGGCAGAACTATGTGGAAGACAAATGCAGACGTTTTAGCTCTGTAAACCTTGGATTCAAATTGGAGGAAGAACTGGATTATAGGAAAACACTCTCTTGTGTCCCATACAGTCATTGAAACCATGATGGAGAGAAAGGAAAACGCCTGTCCACAATATGTGTCAATGCAAACATGAGTTTTGCAGGGTGTTAGAGGAAATAAATTCTATGAAAACAGCCTTGTAAAAAGATAGGGAAAAGAGATGTATATGTCTTTTTTTTTTTTCTTGTTCAGCCATCACATTTTAATCTGCTTCTCTACTTCCATTGGCTCTTTCCAGGAATGTGAGTTGTTTGGGAATATCTGACACGCATATCAGGTATTTTCCATGTCACGATCACCACGTAGGAGATATCATCATGTTTTTGAGCATTCGTTTTTATCTGTTAGTGAAAGAGATGAGTGAATGAATCCATGTTCCCAGCAGAGCTGCCTGGGTGGGATGGACATCCTGTACAGACACCAACACTTTAACACTGCTTATCTTTCATGTTCCTTTTGCCTACAAAATACCCTGCAAAAAGCACATGTTCTGGAGGGATCAAGGGCTGGCTGAGACATAACCATATCTCATTACCTTTGTACCTTTCCCCTCTCACAGAAACCACCCTCCAAGCCTCAGCTTTCAACTTCAGCCTTGCTCTGGTTTATAAAGGGTGCTTTTCTGCGTGGCCAAGTTTTACAGCTCCTTGCACCGATGCTGGGAAGTTCCTTCTCTGCTCCTGGGAGCATCAGCTTGGATGGCCAAGAGGGCAGAGCTGGGGTGTGACACTGCCATGCACAGGGAAGGACAGGGCACACGTGGGCTCCTGCTTCACTCAGCCATAGATGCAGGGGCAAGTTTTAGCTGCTCTGTGTGTAACCCTTGGGTGAACAAAGCCCTGGCCTGAGGCTTTTTATCTTCCAGGGGCCCAAAGCCTTGGCACTGCCTCAGTTCTCATGTGGTTTCCGGGGCTGACAAATCAAAAAGTCGCCTACATCTTGCATTCCTGGAGGGTGCTGCATTCATGGGACAGCTGGGAAAGTGGTGGCATTACAAAAACCAGAGAGTGACCACAGGGCAGCTCTAAGGGAAGAGATGCTTATTCAGATGGTTTGCTCTTTACTGGGCCAGAAATGCTCCCCTGCTGAAGAGATATCCCAGTGTCAATTCAATGTGTCTCCTGCTCTGGTGACAGACAGTTTTGATTTTTGTTTCTGTCAGCACTCACATAAGTCAGCCACTACTTCTTTATGGAAATAACCATTAAGGACTCAAACCATCTGACACTTCACAGGCATGTGTAAGAAATGACAAATAAAAAATCCATAATATCATCAAAACTGCTAGAACAAGGATGAGATTTGATTTTGTTTGTTTGTTTGTTTTTCAGACAGAAGGAGAAAACACATCTTTAAACTTTGATCTCCTTGTACATCATTAGCTAAGGTGACTATAATCCTAGGTTAAAATAAAATAACCTTCTTAAGTCCTCTTTGAGTTAGTCTTACGTTTCAGTCAGGTACTGAAGAAGCAAAACAAAGCAAAGCAGCTCATAAATCAAAAAGCTTTTCCCATCTTACTAAGGCTTTGTGCCAGAATTTATTTTATAGATAAATGTACACATATGCTCTGTCTGAAACACCCACAATTGCTAGAAAATACAGAGAGGCTTTGAAGGATTAAAACAGAGCATGAGACGTGCAAATAAAGATTGGCTAATAAGGGGTTTTTTCCAGTTCATTGACAGTACTGAAAGAATTAAACCACAGTTTGTTTCAGGTTACCCCAAAATGAGAATATTCAAAGGGTTTTAGATGAACCTAGGAGTGAAAAAAAAAAAAAATTGTGGCTGAGCAAAATGACTTTTTGTGCCTGAAATCAAACATTACAAGTATTTAACCAAAACTGGAACTGTTTTCAGTCATGAAAGCATAGTATTTCATCCTTAAAATATGAACATTTTATTATTTTTTTCCCTTTGTATTTTTCCCTTATTTGTATTTTTTAGGGTCTTATTTATCTGACCAGTCCAAGGCAACGTTGGACATAAATTAAAACTTATTTTTGTCAATCTGTGTCAGCATTTTCCGGGAAAAAACTATAGCTGTAAACAACATTCCTCTGTCCAGCCAGAAACCATGGTGTTACCTGCTTCTAATTTGTATGACAAGTGTGATTCACTAGTGACATGCAACTGTTTGGAAATTATCATCAATTCCCGGCCTTACAGCAGTCCTCTAGTTTTTCATCCTCTTTTGGTAGTATTGTACTGAAAAAAAGACAGAAGACACTGGTCTCTGCTACTTCTTAGGGAGATGGTTTTTCTCTGAACTATTAACTCCATCTCCCATGCGGGAATGTGAATTAGGGAATCTGCTGGGGCTGCCTGGCATGAATAAGTTTGTAGACCTCAAGTGAGCAAGTTCTTGAACATTGTAATCAACCAACCAATTTTTTAATGCTGGGAAATCTTCCATCTCGCAATGGGCTCTAGAATTCTATCTAGAACAGACTTTTACCATCTGGTCCTGAGGTCATGCAGAAAGCTTATGAAAACACGTAGTACATGTTATTTTACACACTGATGTTTTATGTGCAGCACAGATTCCGAGTTGTTTTCTGTGCAAAGACCTGCGGTAACGTTACATTGACTTCAGCAACATTTCCTTAGACCAAAGCCCGTGGCTGTTGAAGAGCCAGCGCTTTCCTGCCTGTGACAGCTGCCTTGCATTGGAGAGCCAGTGTGGGAACAGAAGGCTCATAAAATGGAGAATGAAGAGAACAACCAACTCCATTATTCTTTATGCCATATTAAAGCACGTCATGGGATCAGAGCCTCTGTTTCTGGATATTGGGCCCCAGTATTGCGCTATTTTGTATTCTGTGTCTCTTGTGTACAGCGTACTGTGAAGTACAAAATGGACTACAACAAAGCAAACCCACTAAGCCTGGAGCAACTGCAGTTTCATAACCCAGAAGAGGAGCACAGTGAGGTGTTGCCAGGACTGTCAAAACAACTGCCCAGGCTCACAACGCCTGGTGAGTTAAAGGTTGCACCACAATCAATGGAAATAAGGACTTTGTGAGAGTCAGCATTTGCATTAATGAGAATAACCAAAGTGCTTGTCTGTTTTTTCATTTGATCTCTGCCTTCCATGGGTATGTGTGCTCAAGCTGAAGAGTATTCTTTGGACAAGGAAGCCCACAGTGCTTTTTGCCTCTTGGTATTGTCTCACAGGACACAGCAGAGAAGGATTTTCAAATGGTTGATCAAAAATGTTTTCTTTGCTGGAGACTGTGTACAGCCCCGGGAAACAAACACAGAGGAAGGCAGGGAAAAGCAACAAAGACATTAAAAGCACCATCACATGCTTCTCTTCTGTCGTCAGGCAGCCTGGCTGTATACACTGATTGCTCTCTAGGAGGAACAAGTCATGGGGGTGAGGGCAGGGAGAGCATCTCTCAGTTCACTGAGGAAACAACTTCCCCCTGCCCTTCTCCATGTTGGAATGGGAACCCTCCAAGGGAATCCAAAGGGCTGCACAGTCCCAGAAGATGTGCTAGCAGTAAAATACAAGGCTTTGCACAGCTTAAGAAATGTAGCAGACGTGCAATAAATCATGTCCATTGATGGGAAAGACATTTCTACTCTGGGTAAGATCACAGGGCTGCAGATTTACTGCTCGGTTGAGGGAGACTCATGGAAAGTCCTGAGTACTCTGGTATGAGCTGTGCTGTGGAGGCAGGGAAGGTTTACACCTGCCTTGGGCTGGACCACTGTCAGAGGGTAGTGGAACTCTCTGATGTGATCCAATTCTGGACTAGAGAGGACAGCTACTCAGAAGATCAGTCTGGAAATAGCAAGTTGATGAAAAAGCCAGAAATCAATTAAAAAAGAAATCCTCTTCATTTCCAGAATTGCTTTGGAATCATTTATCACAAACCTTCTTTCACCAGAAGAAGTGTATGGGTGAGGGAAGACTGAAGGGCAGTATAAAAGCAGCCAAGGTGCAGTTTGTGAGTAAGAAAATCACTGGACACATTGGTCTGTGCAGCTCAGTCCCCAGCCAAATGGTGACACCATGCCCTTATTATAATGAGCTGGAGAATAACCAAAATTCATGGTCACTTTGGGATTTTTCAAAAAAGACCCAGGCAGAGAGGCATGTCATGTGAAACACAAGAAAAGTGAGTGAGATTTTGGTTTTCCAAAGGCAAGCATGATTTTGGCAACTGCCAGAAACACATGTGATCTCCCCCTCACCCTCCCACCCCAGAACAAGTGGTACTTGGCACAGACAACCCCAGCCAGTATTGCTGGGAGGAAGGTTCCCTGTGCTCACCCCCCAGACTGATGTCTGTTCATAGGAAGACAGTCCTGGACAAGAGCAATAACCCCCAGCTCAACCTCTCTCAGCTGACTGGATCCCTTTCTATGGAGCTAACCCACCTGCAAATGTCCTTTGTTCCACATCCAGAAATTACTTGCTGTTGTCTTTTTTTGTTGTTTTGTTGGTGGTGGTGGTTTGATTTGGTTTGGTTTGGTTTGCTTTGCTTTGCTTTGCTTTGGTTCCGTTCAGTTTTTGGGGGGGTTGGGGAATTTTTGGGGGGGTTTTGTTTGTTGGTTTGGTTTTTTGTTTGGTTTTGGGGTGTTTTTTTGGCAGTCGAGTATTCTTGCTGCACTCCTGCCCAGCCACCCCAGGGTGCCATGTGGCAGACTGACAGCAGGGTCCTGCCCTTCCCACCCTGAATGCCCAAAGCCCGTCATGGCCTCCTCAGTGGATCAGCATTTCCCAAGAAAGTCATACATTGAAATGTACAGCATGGAACCCTGTCCTCTTTGCTCCTTTCACCAGAGGTATCAGCTCAGACCAGGGGCTTCGTGGAAGGTGGTGGCTCTGGTGGGTTTGGAACTTGGTCAAGAAGAGGGTGGGACTATGAAGGGGTGGCCTGGGAGGTCAGCAACCTCAAGTGTATCTGCCTTGTCCCTGGCAGCCTGTTTGTTCCCAAGCATTTTGGATCAGTTCCCCACTTCTGTGCCTTATGACTCTCACAGATCATCAGTGTAGCCACCCCATGCCAGCAAACCCATGAATTTCCTCATTTAATATTGTTCTGTGTAATATTTATGGCACAACCCTTTTTTCTAGCCTAAATAAATTATTCCTTCATCTTTTTTTCCCCCACAAATATTGCGTTTCAGTCCCTTGCAGCTCATCTCGCTCCTCTTCCCTGTCTGTTCCCATCTGCCTGAATCCTCTGCAGAGCCTGGTGCCAAAGTCTGGGCACAGGGCTGCTCCTCAGGGTTCTTCAATGCAGAGCAGAGCGGGGTAATTGTTTACAGCACTTGCTGCCATGTCCCAGAATGACATTTGCCTTTTTTCCAACAATATCTCATTGTTGATTCATGCTCAGTCCCTGCTTTTCTGTGGCCCCCAGACTGGTTTGTGCAGCAGCCCAGTCCATCTCCCCAGCTTGGTCTTCTTCTGGGCACCTGAGTTTTCCTTCCTGAATGCTGTCCTCTCACTGAGTTTCACTCTGCTGACTTTAGATCCGTTTCATTTTGTTTTATCAGGGCTGCTTTGAATCCCAGTTTTGTCTGTGAAAGTGCTGCTCAGACCTCTCCAGCCTCGTGGTGTTGAAGATCTTCCTGAAGCCAAGATGTACCACATCCACAGCATCCCCTTACCCACCAGCCCTGTGAGCCTGCCAGAGAAGGAAATTCCCTTGGTTTGACACAATTTGTTCTTCACAAATCCATGTTGGCTGCTCCCCTTCCCTTTATGCTCTCTGAGTCACTGACTGATTGTCTCATAATTCTGCTGAGCATTTTTCACAGTGTAGAACTTCAATTCACTTCTTTATCATTGTCCATGTGGTCCTTCTCTTCCTTTCTGAAGCCAGGTACCGTGCTTTCCCCTTGGTTAGTGAATCCCACATCTCAAAATTCATTCATACCTGACTTTTTGGGAGAACTCTTCCTTGGGACTGCCAGGAGTGCTGGCAGTACTCAGCAGGTTCATGGCCAGTGCTGTAGGTAGATCAACATACCCTTACTGGCCTGCTTTGAAGGAGCTGTGTGTTCCTAAAAAGCAGTTTGCTGCTTCCCAACATGCTGCAAAAACGATGTCATAGGAAGAAAGGCTACTGCTAATGAGTCAAGTCAAAAAACTTCTTAATTCTGGGAACTGAATTTGTCCTGCAAGAGGTGGGTATCTGTGCATGGGTCTGGGAGTGAGCCCTGAGCTGACCAACAGAACCACGGTCTTGCTGTATTTGTTGTAAGTCTCATAGGAAGACAGCTCAAAAAACCCTCCAACAAACTCACCCCCTCCCCCTCAACCAACAACAAAAACCCACCAACCAAAAAAGTGCAGCATCCTCACGTTCACCTCTCTCCTAAAACATTTTCTATTGGAGTTCTTCCCCATTCCTTTGAGATTCGCTCCTGAGTTTTCTGAATTTGGGAATGACGTAACTTCCTTAATCTTAGCCTGGTCCCCCAGCCACCTAATCCTGTGCTACTTGCACCTACCCACGTGACTTAAATCCCTGTGCAATACCTTTCACAGGCGCCTTCTTTAAAGATAAACATATGTTACAATAATAGTAAAATAACACATTACTCTCGCAGGCCTTCTCACTCGTTAACACTCATCTGGATCTATGCAACCTCAATTTTATGTCTATAATTTTATTTCCATAAATTTTAAATCCATACCTGGGCCGTGGGATTTAATCACAGGTAACTAATGACTTTCTTTATGAATCTTATTGTTGGTGCACTTCAGTGGGGTGCAGAGCACAAACTGCAAGAGAGAATTTCTTTCCTGGGGACCATATGTTAAAAGAATAAAGCTCTGACTTAATGCCCTTGCCTTGCAGAGTAGCACAGTCAACAAACCCCTACTGGATCATGGGATAAATATCGACAAGTTCCAGAGTATTGTTTCAGCCTGTTGCTATAGTAATCTGAAATTTTGTTCTATGAGCCACATAAATAAGGGGATGAAACAACACATTACTATTTAATTATTCCCAAATTGGCTGTATTGGCACCACTCAAACTAGAATCACCTGCATTTAAAAGAAAAGTGGAGTGTGGGCATCTCTAGGCCAAGGTGCTCTGTGTAGGCTTCCATCCTGGAAATTATTTATTCCTATTAATGGAGAAGAACAGGCTTTCCCCTGCTCATTAAGCCAATGATTCAAGGTTCACAACTCTAAACCATATGACACCGCCTATTTTTGGAGCCACGTGGGTTTATAATTCCGTGTGAGGGATAAGTGTTTTACTGCGTAGTCCCAGAAGGGCACGGGGTCATGTAGTGAGCTTTCCTGGGCAGTGAGTGCAGGCACTCGGGCACAGTGCCGGAAGGCATGTATCATCCATAATGCATGGACTGCCCCTGAGCAGGCTGGCTGTGGTGTGAAAAGATGGTGTGAGTGCATCAGGGAATGGCAGAGACAAAGGTCAGGAGCCAGGGCAAGCCTGAGGGGACCAGATCAATTGTAGGATGTGACACAGGATCAAGCACTGACTCTTACCCAAGTTACTTTTCATAGCTATAGCAACTGTGTGAGGCTCATGTCCCATAGCAGGACTTGACAAACTGACCAGTAATATTTTTTTCCTTATTTCTTATGCATTTCCTTCCAATACCTTCGTAAATCACAGTGGAATCTTCTGAGACTGCTTCAGTCCCCTCCTGCACGAACAAGTTACTACAAAGTGTGCGTAATTTGGGAAGTTTCTTTTGTGTTTTCTCTGAAGTAGGCAATATTCCTTAGCCCCTTTGTGTTTTAACTGCTGCCTTTGTGACGGGTTAGAGGTGTCCTGCTATGTTGCTTTTCAGGATTTTATGGTTGCTCTTTCTTAATATCAAAGCTGTAGTTTAGCTCAGCATTTTGTAATGCCAAGGCTCTGGAAGGGAAAGCAAAGTGCTTTTCAGTCTGGGCTACACAACACGCTGCTTTGGTCTGTGAGGCAGCAGACCACCACAGGGTGGTCTGTGAATGGATAAAAGAAGTAAGAAAATCAAAGCATGCCTGTACACATCTCAGAAACAAATAAACTGGGTGGGGGGGAACAGACTTAAAAATTAACATCTGAAGTTTAGCACTGAAGATCAGCTGCATTTGGCCGCAGAGGAAAAGCAAACTGGCAGCACTACACAAGCTGTCCTTGACTTCTCTTTCCAAGATGATGCCTATTTTTTGGAATAAGGAATGCTGAGCAGCACTGTTGAGCAGTATGGGGCACACAGCTGCGTTGAGTTATAGAGACTGCAACACCACCATGTGAAATACTGTAAATTCCTTTGCCTAAATGTCTGGGGATAGTACAATTGCTGTCGTGCCTTTGATTTGGCACCACGCTGCCAATTATTAAGGAGATGGCTGGCTGCTCTGAAGGTGCTGCATAAGGGCTTTTGATGCCAAACACTTGTAAAAGTGAGCTTTGTCAGCTTGTGCAAGACAGGATTTGTCAGCGGTGAGTTTGGGCACACTGGGCACACCCGCTGTCCCCGTGACATTCTGCAACATCAACCAACCCCGGAAGGGTTAAAACTTTCCAGTGCCTGGGTCCAGCCTTTCTCCAAGGAGCAGCCTTTCCCCCTCGAGAAACCAGGCAGCTGGCACCCTGCCCACAGCCTGCTTGTCAGAAAACGGGGTCCTTTCTTTGCTGAGTGCACGGCCCAGGAGCAGCGAGCCAGCCTGGCCTGGCCTGGCACTGCCCTGCCTGGCTGGGGCTGCAGCGGGGTTCTCACGGCTCTGGTGACTCTCTGCTGCTGTGGTGACAGCCCTGGGGAGCCACTGGATGACTTTTTTCTTTTTTTTTTTTCCTTCCAGTCCTCCTGGCAGGTACAAATCTTCTATTCATGTCTCGCTGAGCACGATTTTTCACAAGGAAGGGTTTTGTCCCCTCCTGTGCACTGATCTTGACGTGCATCCAGAAATGAAAGAGTGGAAGGAAATGGGAGCAAATACTCTGCTCTCACACTGAGGACTGGTCATGAACACCTCTGAGGTCTTCCCCACAATGCTGAATTTCATGAAAAACAGGTAAAGAGATAAGACTCAAATGGTCTTATTTGCACCTGCAAGTCGTTTTGAAAGTGCCACTCTGCAGGTGAAACTGAGAGGTTCAGGACCAGTTTTTTGAATAATCTACCCTGAAGCATTGCTTGGGCTGCTGGCAAAATCACTGGCTCAGTGATGAGGCCAACAAATGCTCTTGCCCTCTCGTTAGGCTTCGTATTTGCAGGGCTCCACACACAGCCCTCATCTGGATCCTGGCACAAAGTTTATAAGTACTCAAAATTTGACAGTCTAGGAGTTTTTTGCACGAGTAAGTTGTCTGGGCAGTAGTGAGCTCTAGCTGCTACTCCAGCCTGGAAACTGAGGTAGTTTGTGTCTCCTTTGCCTCCTTTTTCTACAGGAAGCAAGAGCCGACAATTCCTGTCAGCACCATCTGCAACATCCAGCCCCATGCACTGTCGAACGCCCCTTGTGCATCTGGGGAGCTTTCTCGTAGCTACACACTGTGATGTGCAGATTTGCCCACTTGCCTGCACCATGCAGCCATCCTGAAACTCTCCATGGTTGTGGAGGAGCTGCCTCTAAACCCTCCTCAGAAGTGCCCAAGGTACGCAAACTGTCCATAGCCATTTTTAAGAGCTGCCTGTGATTTTTGAGATAATGTGAACTTTCTGGGTCAAAATATCTGTTGGCATAAAATAGGAGAGTGTTGAGGACCCAGTTAACCAAAACTGGTTGTGCAGGTGGAAGGACTTAGATCACTGAGGACGGTTGTTCCATTCCATGCTACCCTTGCAGCTTGCCAAATTGGGCTGGCAAAGAGGCCGCATTGCAGGTCCCCATTTCTCCAAGAGTGAGAGAGCTGGTCTTTTCCCTTAGGCCCAGCAGGAGTTTTCTCATCTGCAGAAAACCAGAAGATGTCATAGCTGCAAGTTTTGGGTGGGGGAAGAGGAAGAACATGGTGCACTAAAAATCATCACTGTTGGGCAGGTTGAACTCTGGGGCAGCACTTTTCTGCAGATGACACGGGCAGCATCAGTGAGAATCAGAGGAAAATCTGGGCCACTTCGTGAAGCAGTAGCTTGAAAATGAAGCAAGAAAAGCAATATTTAATGAAGCTGTGCTTTTATGACTGAGAGGAAAATATGCTTGAAGAAAATATGCTCAAAAAAAAAAAGTATGAATTAAACACTTAAGAGGACAGTTCACCCAAGTCCCACAGAAAAAAATATTTGGACCCCCTTAGCTCACTGGCACACCCAGGCCAGTCTTGCAGGTGTCAGTATTCTTCAGATATAATCTCTTTTTTGCTTTTAGCATTACTTCTTTGCAATGCAGGGATAGTCTCTAAAATGCCTCTGCAGGGAACTGTAACTCTATATATGATACCTGTGGGTTTAGGGAGGGAACACAAGCAGGCAGATGTGGCTGTCCTCTAGAGAAAAGGCTCTTGAAAAGTGAGAATGACCCTGTAGAGCCGAGATGCTCTCTAATAACTGGAGCAGTTGGCAGGTCTGAGTGTTGGACAGGGCTGGCAGCAGGTATGCATATGCAAACATGAAAACAGATATGGAACCAGATAGCATTTATTTTCCTTAATGCTTTGGTAGGGGCACATTCCTGAAAGTAACTGGAGCACCAGGTCTCACGTGCATTCCAGGAAAGCTGTTCCTGCAGCAGAGGCTGTGCCAAAGGGACACACAGCCTTGGCCACAGCCTCGGGACCACAGCTGGCCCAGCACTGCACGGGAAGCATGGACATGGAGATGGGCATGGTGGGAAGAGCAACATCACTCAGGGTGCCACAAGGCACAGCCAGTGCAGCCAAGCTCCTGGAGGAGGGCAGAGCTTCCCTAGGGTACGAGGGATAGCAGCAGGGACTTTGCCCCAGCTCTCAGAGACACAGTTTGCTTTCCATTCTGAATTTTTTAGGTAAGATATCTATCAACTTCTACCTGATTCGAGTGTATCTTTCATTTCTCACTGAGCTCAGGCCTGTGGGCATGAGAAGCACCTGAGCTCTGTTCCTTGTGGCCCAGGGAAGCAGGTCTATGGCACACATGTGACATATTCTCCCCCAGCAGTACCCCTGGGGTGAAGGGCTCAAAGGGTGAAATCTTTCATTAGACCAACTGAAATATAAAAAAACCCCAAACAGCAATGTTGATGGACACACAGCTCTCACCTCAGGACTCAGAAACCAATGGCAGCATCTTCCAAACAGGAAGCCAAAACACAGGTGAGAGACAATAACTCTTTGTTCAACACTTGTGCCAGATGACCAGTCAACTTGAGAGAAAAAGGGTGGTTACAGTCTGTGACCAGATGAGGCTTTAGCAAGAGGAAGCTGATAACATGTTTATTTCTTCAGAGAAAAGCAGGGGGGAAACATGTTGGCAGGCAGCCCATGTGGAACGAGCTTCATTCAGCCAGACAGAAGGATGATCAAAGTAGGCCTTAAATACGTTGACTTTGCCGAGTCCATAACTTCTTTTCTTTTTTTTTCACTCTAGTAGAGTTGAGCATTTTCCTTTCCAGTGTTGCCTTTTGGAGTGGTATCAGAAGCCGCTTTTCAAGGTGGTCCTCTGAGACATCACTGAGAACATTTAGTGAAAAATATTCTCTGCATGGTAGCTGGATGCTCTGGTCCTTTGTTAATTGTCCAGCAGGGTTCACTCCAGCACATACGTGTTGTCCAGCTGCATAGTGTCCGTAAGTCCTGTGGTGCACAGGTGTGGTGTGTGTCAGGTTTCATGGGGAGCATGTGAGGGCTCCCTGGATTGCAGTGGGGCTGCTCGGAGGGCACTTGTGGCAGTGGATGCAGAAATGGGTTTACAGATTATTTATTTTCTGCTCCTTGCTGTTCGTTTTTTCAAGGGCAGGTTCGGTTTGTTTTGCTTCTGATTATAAGTTTTTTTGAGGGTGGCAGTTATTTAAAAGTTAGAAAGTTAGATGCTGGGGGGAAATTTCTTTCAAAACACATGGTATTCTATGGCTGGTTTTAGTTACTTAATGGTTTTCCATTTGGATCACATTAGGGTTTAGCATGTGAAAACTGAGGGATGGAGGCAGTCGGTTGGCTTGGGTTTATGCACTGAAGCAAGTTTCTGGTTCGTCACAGAATGTGCTGAGTTGGAAGGGACACACAAGGATCATCGAGTCCAACTCCTGGCCCTGCACAGGACACGCCAGGAGTCACACCATGTGCCTGAGAGTGTTGTCCAAACACTTCTTGAGCTCTGTCAGGCTTGGGGCTGTGACCACTGCCCTGGGGAGCCTGTTCAGTGCCCAACCACCCTCAGGGTGAAAAACTTTTTCCTCTTATCCAACCTAAACCTCCCCTGACTCAGCTTCGTGCCATTTCCTCAAGTCCTGTCACTGGTCACCAGAGATCAGTGCCTCCTCCTCCTCTTCCCCTCATGAGACCAAAATGGAGTCACTGTAGGGTAAGAGTAGTTCTTTTGATAAGCAAAGCCCAGTCTTACACCAGTGAAGCAAGTGGTGAAGCAATGGTCCCTGAGGGTCTCCTCTAAGGCCCAGCAGTGTGATATGTTTTGAATATATTTGGTTGCAAGTTCAGTGGCATTATGTGTTGTTCTGCAGGCGTGCTTGTGCATGAAAGATTTAGGGTCTCACTTCTCCAGTGATGGTGCCTGTGAAGCTGACAGAGGTGTAAGAATATTTCAGAGACAGCTCAATGGCATTGCTGGTGACTGAATTTGCAATGGAAACTGAAAATAAAATACAGGCTCCCAATCCAGCTGGTGAGCATGTGATTTCTGAATGTTGGTTAAAGCATAGGCTTGGTGACATAGTTATTTAAAAAGAAAAATCTTCTGTGAAGTTGGTTTATAATGAAGTTGGAATGCTTTGGGGTAAACTGGGCACCTGTGGCCTGGATTTATTGAAAAAAAAAAATAGGTGGAGTCGGGGATGCAGTTTGGTGCTGTGTTTGAGTTGGGAATCTGTGGCTATGTTTTATTTTGTAGGTTCTTAAGAGAGGCTTCAACGGTCTCACTGGGGACGTCGTTGCACAGGCAGTGCTTGGCTGTGGCAGCACGAATGGTGCTCATTTGGGGTGCTTCCTTTTACACAGACCATGGAAAAAATCCTCGGCTTTCTGAGTGAGGAAGGGCTGAGGGTCATTTCTCTTCCTTGTGACAATTCAGTAGGAAAGCTGGAAGCGGTCGATCTGCCAGAGCTGGGGGGATTTTTTTTGTTGGCTCAGGAGAGCAAAAGCGCTGAATTCGGGATTGTCGTCTCAGTGCAACCTTTGTGCTCCGCAGGGCTTCCCAAACTCTGCAGCCAGGCAGCCTCCTCCGGCAGCCAGGCTCCCGACGGCCAGAGCTACGTGTGCATGCATGCAAAGATGCTCCTGCTCTGCCACTGCCCGGCTTCCCCCATCTCCCCCTCTTTCCCATTCAAACCCTCCCACGGAGGAAGAAGCTGCTCCACGGCTGAGGAGCTGCAGAGGCAGGGAGCTAGGGGGGATGTACTGGGGGTTTCGGTCGTGTTATTCTGACTTGGGGAGCTGTTTGTCCTCCTTCAGCATTCCGGGCAGCCAGCCTGAAAAGAAGTCCTGATCCTGTGCTGCAGGCCAAGCGTGTTCACAAAGGTCTCTTTGTTACACCCGTGTCTGTGGCATTGTTCCTCTCCAACAAAACTCCCCTGCCAAGGCCCTGATGCGCTTGGCTTTGAAAGCGCCAGGCTGGTAACGCAAGGGGTGAATTCCTGCTCATTCATCCCATCCTGCCTCCTGCATCCTCCTGCCCTGCAGCTTCCCGCTCTCTCAGGCTGAGGCAGGCTGGAGAATACAGGCAAGGCATGGTGGTGCATCCTCCTTGCAGCCCTCATTATCAAGTTTGCAAAAGTCCTGCTCCCCAGTCAGGTTTGGGTAGAATCATAGAATCATTAAGGTTAGAAAACACCTCTAAGATCATCAAGTCCAACTGTCAGCCCAGCACCATCATGTTCACTGCTAAACTGTGTCCTCTAGTGCCATATCCACGCATTTTTCAATACTTCCAGGGGTGGTGATTCTGTCACTTTCCTTGGGCAGCCTCTTCCAACGCCTGACAACATTTTCGGTGGAGAAATTTTTCATAATATCTAAAAAAATTTCCCCTGGTGCAACTTGAGGCCTCCTTTCAGGTAGTTGTAGGCAGCATCAAGGTCTCCCCTCAGCTTCCAGGTTTTCCCACTGTCAGACCCAGCACTTGTTTTCTGAGCAGATGATGGTGAACAGGCTTTCAGAACTAGGGCTGGCCTCTCAGCCTGTGGGGAACAGGAGCACTTCATCATACAGAAGGTTTTTAATGCCTATGTGGGGGGATTCTTGGTGTGTATACAAACCACAGTGCCAGACATCTGGGAGCAGTTGACAGATTTTTAATTGAATGCACCCATTTCTGTCCCCTGGGGCAGGACACAGAGTCAGGACAATGGACTGTGCAACCCCAGCACAGCCAAGGGCTGTACCTCGAGTTCCTGTTGCTGGAGGCTTTACCTGGATTGCCATGCAATATTGGTTTCTTTCTAGTCAACTTGCCCTGTACTCCTTCACATATTCACTCCTGCACTTTTCACTACCTTAAAGGAAAATCTGGAGCATTTTCCGATCAGTATTTCCATGCAAGCTGACTTGTATTTCATAACAGGAGGCTTAATAGGGAGGTAACAGAGGAAGGGAACATAAAGACCCTCACCTTTGCCTCCTCTCTGTTTCTGCACTTCAGCCCTGAAAGGTCCCTCTAAGGCATCCATCTGCTCCTGGCAAACACCAGGTACACACCTGTGAGCCAGATGTAAACAGCTGCATGGTAGGTGTCACTTGTGGTCCAGACTTAATGCAAACCATGCTTGGGATTGGTTACAAATGGCTCCATAAAAAAAGACAAAATGCATAGCACAGGTAAGTAGCACCTCTTTTCTTACTTTACCTTTCCTTTTATCTTATTTGCTTTCAGATCTGTGGTATGGAGGACGCTCTTGTGTGGTGGGATGAATAGCAGTTGAATTTCATTCACCTGGCCTGGGTGTATTAAATTGCTAAAGTAAACACTCAAGTAATGTGCACAGTCTAAACATTTGTTTAAGTTCTTACCTGAGCAGGGATACTTCAGTGCTATAACTCACCTTCACCAACCCCAGTGTCTAACCTAGCAGGCTGGCTAGTTCTCTCTTTGGTATTTCACTTGGTGCATGTAAAATTTCCTAATCCAAGAGTTTCTAACAGAAAATCCCTTTAAATATTGCAAGGGCATTGCCTTGCAGCAAAATACCTTCTGAAGACCCCTTCAGGTGAGGATAGTGTACCTTTTGTTTTTGAGATATCAGTGCTACAGGCTGCAGTTGCCTTTGTTCACCTGTCTACCCTGGCTTTTCACTACTTGTTTCCCATTAAATTTTCTATTTTTGAATACTTTGAATTGATATCAAAACCCCATCTTTTAATTTATTTTTATTTTAAACTTGCAACTTCTTGCCTTGTCCAAAGGCTGCTGTTAGAAACTTCGGGGAGTGCACTGACTGTTTTCCAATAGCCTGTGTGCCTTAGTTTAACAAATATATTGATTTTCAATCTGGATCATGATATTTTATCATCTCACGTTTTATAATCTCACATTCCAGACAGTAACAGTTTGATTCTCCTGTCATTATGAGCTATTCATATTTTTACTGGGCTGCTGAATAGTTCATGCTGTGTCAGATCATGCTGGTTTCTCTGTAGTAGTTGCATTATAAACCCCCAAGGAAACATATTCTGTAAAACAGGTCTGGCTCAGACTGGGTGTTAAATCAAGGTTATAAAAAAGCTTGCACTTTCTTTTCTGCATTTCTCTTTTTTGCTTTCCTTCTCTTTCCTTTTCTTTCTTTCTTTCATTCTTTCTTTCTTTCTTTCGTTCTTTCTTTCTTTCTCTTTCTCGCTCTCTTTTTTTTTCTCTCTCTCTTTTTCCTTCCTTCTTCCACCTCCTCGTCCATGTCTAGCATTTAACTCATTCCATGCAGAATGGGGATCCTCAGGAAAAAACTCCTCCAGCCTCTTCTCACCATCAGCAAAAGTTGCTGCAATGAACTTGTAGCCACAAGAAGCAGGATCAGAGGTAAATGACAATAAAGGCAATGTCAATACTGTGCTTTTGCAAGCCAATCTCAGATACCTTTCAGAAACCTTTAGAAAGTGGAGTACATTTAAGAAGACTTTTAGTGGTTTTTTAATCCTGGACTCGGTACTTACAGTCAATTGCTTCATGTTTACTTTATAAAACAAACAGCAGCCATGAACTGGTGTCCTTAATTGTGTCCTTACTAAAAATTTAAGGGGTAAATAAACACAAATCTAGAGATAACAAGCACATGCCTGTCAGGTATGTTTGCACATGAATGTAGACCTACAGCAACTGCTCAGCACAGAAGGGAAGAACTGGAGATTGTGTCAATGCTCCCTTAAATCAGGAGATTAATTAATTGTGGTGGTCTCCTGTATGGGTGTGTATTCCTGGCCATCTCCACTTGGTGGTGTTCCCATGGCATCTCTTTGGCAACAGGTCCTGAAGAGGTGGGGAGAGACTGGAGTCAGGTGTGTGCTGGTACTATCGCACGTAAACCTGATTTACTTAATCTTCAGATGTCAAAAGAAAATGTAGAAACATCAAGCTCAGCTGGCAACAGCAGCTGTAGATTGGACACTCCAAAATTAGAGATTCAGTAAAGACAAACCTTTTTTCTTTTCCTTGTTTGCTCTTAGTATCTCCCTGCTCTTCCCCACCAAACACTTCGCTTTCCAACCCAGAAATTAGTTGAATAACTTTTGTTCTGGTTCCAGGAAGTTCTAGGAACAAACTTCAAACTTCAGTAGAAAGCAAAAAAATAGGGCTTGGAATTTTTTTCTTGAGAACATATTTGCAGAACGATATCAGGATAATCTAATTTATAAGGACATAACAGAAAATGGGAGATGACAGTTAAACATGGTTAGTGCCTGGGCAAATTCCTAACATGAAAAAATCAATTTGGCTTTCTTCAAAGTTCTTGCATTAAGGCTGGGGTTCACTACTGAGGGAAGAAAAAAATGAGAAAAAGGCAATAGATATGTTGGTTTTCCCCATCAAAAAAAGGGACTGAAAAATATTGTTCATTTGGAAAGCAAAAAAGAAAAAAACTAGACTTTGCAGGGTTGAGTAACCCTTGCTACCAGTTTCTGGCACTGTACTTGAATCTAAATGAGAAGTGTACATTGCAGTGGTCTGTGTGTCCAGCCTCTGCAGTTACACTGCAAAGGAGGAAAACAAAGCTGTGCCATCTCTATATTTGATCCAAAGGCTCTGGCTTGTTTTGGGAAAAGGAGTGATAGAGTAGTACAGATGGACCAAGTTAAAACAAAAACATCATGCAATGATTCCTGAAAACTTCCAAGCCTGTATCCCCCTTCCCAGACCTATATGTATAAAAATGACCTATTTCAAAACTGCAATACCCCACAGTCTCCCAAAGTCCGTGGTATTCAGTGCCTGGAGAGTGGCTGGACAGTGCAGGCATCCTATGGATGTGCTGGGACATTGCATTAGCCCTTTTTCTCACCTCCCTTCCTGGGCTCTGGATCAAATATCCTCCTGAGAAAGCCCATTGCTGCCTCACACAGGTCAGAGCTGCTCCAGCCAACCCCTTGGAGTTTTACTTTCTCACACGTGGTTTCAGTTCCCAGATGTCCAAATTTCCCCACGGCTTTGTGGGTAGCAGTGCCCCAGGGCTTGTCCCTGGTGGGGGCACTGGGCACAAAGACTGAAGTTGGGAAGGAAGTTTTGGGGGAGAAATGCTCCCAACTGACCCTGCCACCCCTCTGCAAGGGTGAAGCAGGATGCCAGACCATGCTTCAGCCAGACTTTCCTGCATGAGGATCAAAGGGGTTGTTCATCCTCCCCGGCCTTAACATGAGTTGAACACAAGAATGAAAACTTTCAAGTGAGATTCACAAGCCCCTGTTGTCTCTTAGTCTTGAGTGATGCAGCATGCATGATTGCAAGTAGGGATTTGTTATCTATCAGGGACCTCCACCCCAGATATAAAGCCAAATAATCTGAGGGACACAACAGGGATGATACACAATATCCAAAGTCATTGCAGTTAATATGTCTTTGGCCTGTGCCTGAAAAACAGTGCCCCACAAAGATGCCTTGTCCATAAAGGAATGGAAGTGCAGGATCCTGATGCTCTGGGAGCCATTAGGAGATGTAACTGGACCCTCCCAGTGCAGTGGCTGCAAATTGCTGCTGGGACTGCCCCATCCCTCACATTGCAGCCCCCAAACCCAAACCAATTCCACCAGTTTCCTCTGGCACTTGTTTTTCCTCTACCCCTTTGTTAAGATGGCCCCTGCCCGTGCAGAATCTGCAAATGCACAGGAGGATTTTGGTTTGCTTTTGGGACCCACCACGAGTTGAATGGCAACTCTGCAGCACGTGAGGAACCTGGATGTGGTGATGTGCATTAGTGGGAACTGGAGCTCTTCTCTCCAGAAAATCCTCATGCTCATTCCTGTGCATCTGAGAGCGTGGTGGGATATTGATGCTGATGGAGTTCTGCCAGCTGAAGGTCTGAAAATGAATTACATGTTGACTGGTGAGTTTAGTTTTTATTTTTAGATTTCTGGTGCATTGTACACATGAGACTGGCCAGACAGGTTTATCAAATCTTCTGGATCTTTGTATTTTCTATTTGGTAACACTATATTGACCACAGGCAATCTTTTCATTTAAGGCCATAAAAATGAAGTCACTGCATGGCTCCTGGAAAGAGTTGTGTATTTGGAAGAAAAACTATCTTATTAAGTCTGCCATAAATTAAAGATATTTGTGCCTGCGACTACAGTTACAAATTTTTTTCTTCCTGTTCTCTTATGTGATTCTTTCATGTCAGACAAGATGGTAATGTACATAAATTAAATTTTATATACTCTGTCAAACTTCCTAGCAGGTGGTGCTTTGTCTTACCACACCATAAATAGAATGTTTTGGGATCAAAGCATGTCTCTCTGCACAGGAGGACGCCAGCAAACTCCCTCCTTCATGACAGGTGATAAATGATTTCAACATTTGAGCGAAGTGGCTGCCTTTACCTGGAAAATCAGAATTGGCAATGGTAATTAAAGAAACTGCTCATATAGAGACATCACTGCCTGAGTGTTATGAGCAGTCTGAGACTGCTGTGGGGAACAGAGATGTTTCGTCAGTTCATTACAAACTGAATGGATAGACCTGGCCCCTCCAGCTCTGCAGACCAGGCCATTAAAATAAATGTATTTGATTTACAGCTACAGAGAATCTGAATTGCAATTTTACTATTGCAAAACTCCAGGAGATATAAATTATGTTTTCTAACGACATCATTTTCTCCAGGAAAGTACAGCATAAATGCAAACGAAATGTCCTGTGAAAATGTAATAATCTCAGAAAAACCACAACCCAAAGCCTAAGAAAAATGAAGTCAACAAACCATGACATTGTATTTCTTTATCAGAAGGCTTCATTTTAATTATTTTGAGGATTTCTGTTCTGAGCAAGCAAAACGGTTTTGTTTGGACTTCATTATTTGATTCTCTTAATTCAGTAAATTATTGTGCCGTGATATAAGACATCTTACAGCGTCCATCACAGAGCCCTAAGCGTGGCTGTTCTGCATGCACCAGGCAGATGTCCAGCCAGCCAGCACCCTGCTCCACAGTGGATGCTGGTGGTGAGGAGCAGCCAAACTTTTGGGAAGGACTGTTCCTGGGACCAGCCTCACGGTTTGGAGCCCTCCGTAAGAAGCGGCACCAGGGTTGGTGTTCATGCTGCCCTGCCGTGGTGGCAGAGTCCTCCTGCCCTCATCTCTTTCTGAAGGGCTTGGCATTATGACTTTTCACTCCTGTGGAAGCTGCAGGCTGGATCTGGAAGCTGCAATTCACTCCCAGTAACAACAGGGCAGAGATTTGGATGAAGAAAGGGCAGGGATTTGTCCTGCCATGTGTTCTGTAACATGGTGCTGCGACAAGCTTTAGAAGACATAGTACCAAAACCAGTGGTGTCTTGTCTATACCACAGCTCCTAGTCCTTCAGATAATTGAATGGGCTTGACCTACTTCCAGTGTGGCCCTACAGCATTAACTCTCACTTCAGAAGCACCAGAAAGGTGAATTTGCATGACTATTTGCAGGTGACAAATCCTGGCACGGGCAGCTCAGGCACACAGGGACTGCAGCTATGATAGCAGGGGCTGAGGTGTCCTTGTTATGTGCACAGTTCCCAGAGCCTTCATTTCATCAACAGTCTGCTCTGTGGCACTAAAACCATTGGTCTTGTTGGTTATGAGTGTATTTCTCTTTTGACAACTAATTTTAAAGGCTTCTCTTTTTTAAGTGAGAGCACCAACAACAAAAGAAAAAAATAACAATTCCTACAGACTAACCATGCCTTTTGTGTGTTCAACACCAGTACAATAAAGTGCAGGCACCATGTCCCCAAACTCCAGAAGTGTTTAGGAAGCCTAGAGCACAGCCATGGTAAGAGCAGCAAGGAGGAATCCACAACACAGAAGTTACTGCCGTAAGAGCAATGTACTAATGAGCAGTGCTTGCTGAGCCTTTGCAGAACCTGTCACTGTCCAGTGAAGGTGCTGTCTTTGCCTGAGATGTCTGCACCAGTGCTGTTAGGCAGCAGCAAACCCACTGGCTGTCCTAAGCTCTGAAGTTCGGCTCCAGCCTGCTTCAATGGGACAAACTCAGTAGGGGTTACAAGGATGGTCTGTTGTGCTTCCAAACCCATAACTCAGGGTCGTGATGCACAAAATGCTGATCTCCAGGCAAGGGACTCACTCATCCTCTGCTTGGAGTTGTCTGTGAGAAATTTAATTTTAAGTTTATTCTCACAGTGGTGCAGGGTTGAGGCTTCTTTAAAGGTTTCTCCCTCTTTCACAAAGTCTTTATTAATACAAACACGCCATGAGTGCTGGCCAGAGCTGCCCCTTGTCAGCCTGCTGGTGCAGCAGGCAGGTTCTCCATGCAGGCCACCACTCCAAGGACATTTTGCATCTTTTCCTTATCAGTGGGGATAGATGCACCAAGAATTTCAGCCCTACGAGGATCTGCCAGCACCCTCACTGTGCTGTTCCCCCTTCCAGGCATGTGATCCCTGGGGCATGGAGCATCCACAACTTCTCTGGGCAGCCTGTTCCCGTGCCTCACCACCCACACAGTAATGAATTTCTTCCTAATATATAATCTAAGCCTACCCTCTTTTAGTTTAAAGCCATCACCCCTTGTCCTGTAACTTCATCCCCGTTTGAAAGTCCCTTTCCAGTTTAGGTCTCTTTCCAGGTACTGAAAGGCTGCAATGAGGTCGCCTTGGAGCCTTCTCCAGGCTGAACAATCCCAGTTCTCTCAGCCTTTCCTCCTATGAGAGGTGTTCCATGCCTCTAATCATCTTCATGTCCCTCCTCTAGACTCTCAATACTGGCTCCTGCCCCAGAGCACTGCCTGGTGTGTCAGGTGCTGTCACCTGTCTCCTAGAAGCCATTCCCTCTGGGGGCAGAGGAAAACTTGCTCTGTTCACATACTGACTTCTTTTTCCTTATTTGTTAAGGAAGCAACATTTCTTCCTGTGGATGGATGTGGACTGTCTCCAGGGCTGAGTTTCTCCCTGGACTGCTGATTCTCACAGCAGTTCACTTCAAACCTCACCCTGGGCTGGGGGTGCAAGGCTCCAGCCACCCCTGTGGGCTGGGGATGGGGACAGTTGAGATGTTTTTGTGCTCTGTTCTGCAGTTTGAGGAGTCCCTTAGCCATTTCATCTGTTGTTCTGACTCCAGTGCACTCACCCTGGGGATGAGATCAAGGATGTGACATTTTAAAAATCCCTGACATTATTATGAACTCTCTCTTTCATTTGCACATGCCTTTATCTCCTTCAGTGGCGAGCAGCCCTTCTGAGCCCTTTCTTCTCTTACCTTATGCTGCCTGTAGCTTTTCTTTCAGTGCTTGTAACCCTGTCAGACCCTTATCAGCTTGTGCAGCTCTGCCCAGCTGAAAATTGATTATTGCCATTTGCCTACGGGCTGGTTGTCCTTTTATCTTGCACCACAGCATTTTTCATGGCTCCTGTAAATGAGCCCCTTGCCTCTAGTGGTGCTGTCACCATCCTCCTCACCCATGCTGTGCACCATGGGTTCATGTTGATTCTTTCCCAGACAAGGTAATCTGCTGTGATTCTTCCATCTTTTCCCAAATGCTGGGTGCAGCTGTGGCTTGCCAAGGTGTGTGCATAATACGTGGGTTTTCTGTGTCTCCCACTGCAGTAGACTGGGCTTTCCCTTCCATTTTGGGTCTCCTCTTTTCAGTCTCTGTGCATCCTCACATCAGCCTCAGCCTGTTCTGATTGACTTCCTTTAGTTGGGAAACCCTAATTCCTTACTCCAGAGCTAATTCTGCTTCCTGCAGTAGCCTTCAGGCTCTATCCCAGGCAGTAATGCCAAGAGAGGTTCTTGCCAGGGGTGTGTTCCTGAAGCTCCTGGAGCTGTGCTGTAGCTTTGGCTCTGCTAAGTGAGGGCAAACATTCCTTTTTGCAGCCTCTGTTTGATAAACTCTTATTTATCTTTGTAGCTTTCAGATGAAGTACAGGATTCACATTTCTACAGTGCTTCCTTTGCCCAGCAGAAGTGAAGATTATTTGGAGTCACCAACGAAAGGCTTTCTCCTTCCTCTCCTGCCTTTTTTCTTGCAACCTCTCTTACCCTTTACTGTGATCACTCTCAGTACACCACAGTTTACAACCTTTTCTGGTGTCCTTTTCAACTCGAGTGTGCTTCATCTCTGCCAGGACTTTTGCCACCTCCAGCCTTACACAAAGAATGTTTTCTCAGTTAGTTCTGTTCCTGAGGCTGTGTGCTGCTGCCCTTGCTAACCCTCAAACAAATCCTTCTGTTTTCTTGCTTATCACAGCCCAGTCAAGGGCCAAGGAGGATGGTGAATGCCTTGGCTTTCCATGCCCTATGCCCTGAGCATCCACTACAGTCCACAGGGCTCCAGGACCCTGACCAGCCATGGAGAGTGACTGGTTTTTTTTATGGGGTCCTTGATCATGCACAGCACTTGGGCTGCAGAGCATGTCTCCTTGTAGAGAGGAATCCAAATCCCTCTTTTCTAAAGGTAGTAACGAGGCAGTGGTCTAAAGTGCTTTTGTTAAGCTCAAAGGTACTTAAATTTATAACTGTATGAGCCTTTAATCTCTTTCATTACCTGAAGCCTGCCTGTGATTTACACTTGCAGTTTAAGGCATATTCTATATTATTATATTATATTTTGCTTCTCTTTGGGAAAAAAAAAATCATAAAAAATTGCATAAGATGCCAAAACTTTACTCACATCAAAATCCATAACAAAATCTATTTAATTCCTTATTCTAGGCTTATAGAAGGGTGGAATAACTAGGTTCATTTGTCCATTTGGACTGAATAAAGGGCAGTACTCTGAGGAACTTCAGAGAGCTCTGCTGTGGCGCCCAAGTGGCAAAGCCTCCAGCTGCCGGGGACCGGGCAGCGGTGGCACCAGATTTGCCCTGGGTGTGAGGTCACAGGTTGCAGCAAAAGCCACAGAGCCTTGCTGGCTTTCATTGGGTGGGGACCCAGCCCCTGGGCTGTCCCATTCTCTGCTCTGAACTGCAGCAGGATGCCTTCTGCAATATTGGCATCTGCCAGTACGGGCACAATGCTGCCTTGAGGCCAGGTCCGCACGCAGCTGGGCGTGGGCACGTCCCCGTGGCTCTGCTCCCACCTCCCGTGGGCCTCCACGAGTCCCTCTGAGCTCGCAGGGACTTGTGAGCTAAAGACCTGCTGAGAGAGCTGCCCACAGGGAGCTCTAAAGAAGGGCTTGTTTCTGGCTCTGATGAGCAGGTGGGAGATTTGTCTGGGACACTGGTGAAGCCGGGATTTTGGCGAATTGGCCAAAATGACCAAACCTCTGAAGAGCTACCTGCAAAGAGGTATTAAAATGCACAGGTTCCGCAGCTGAGGGCACAGTCTGAGCATCTGACCATTCCACCATAATGACTTTTGTCCTAATAAAAACTTAAATGGTTTCCTAAACATTAACTTGAACTTGCTCAAGGGAATGGCCCTTCTTTGCTTATAATAATTTCACATGAAGTACAGTATGCACATTGGAGGGTAACTGGAGTTAATGTCAATTATGAATCACCAATTTCCTGCTCTAAATAGCATTTCTTCTCAGCAGCTTCCCATTACAACAAGCTGCCCAGCAGATTTAACCCAAATTGGTTGGCTGAGACTGAATTTCATTTAATGTGTCCTTTTAAAACATGAGGTGTCGCTCAGGGAGTGGTCACACAAACCTGGGTTGTAGACAAATGATTTCACTTTAATTTTTCATAGTAAATAGAATAGAAAAATGTCTTCTCCACTTATTGCATTTTTACTGCAAGAAAATCATATTGTGTGGGTATTGGCAGGAGACTGCAATAAAATAAGGTTGCCTTTGTTAGTAGCTGGCTGTATCTTGCCAGGTCATTTTTGCAGCTCTAAGCAAATTTATGGGTAGCTTTTTGTCATTATGGAAACGCTGTTCAAATCACAATCCTAAGTAGATGTTATCCTGAGGAAGGCAATGATGCTTTCTTTAATTAAGTGGAGATACTCCTGCCACCTCAGTGTTCTCTCCCTCTCGTGCAAACCACCCTAGAAATGAAGCTACAGTTTGATGCTCAGTGACATGCAAGCTCCAAGGAAGCCCTGAGGATCCGACCCTTGCTGAGGGAAGCTACTTCAAACCACATTTAGAATCCTAAACCCCCGGGTTGTATCCATGAAAAACTGCAAACTGTGCCACTGGGTGCTGTTTAAGACTTTCTGCCAAACTCTGACCTCTTGAGGAACACAGGGGATAAGAAATAGCAGAAATGTTATTGTTTGTGGTTTGGGACAGTGGGGTAGAGAGACCAATGTTGATGCCCAAGGTGCACCACACGTCACTCAGATGGGGAGGTGGAGATGCAACTCCTAGAGAAGCACGGGAGAAATTGCCAGAAATTACCCCATGTAAGCTGTACCCCAGAGTCCCAAATTCCACACTGGAATTCTGGGGGCCATGACTAACTCCTTCCTACAAGAGGCTGGGGTTAATACAGCCTGCTTTTTAGATGTGGCTTGGGCACCCTGCAGGACACATCCCAACTGTTCTTTGGTGCCCAGATAAACATCTGACATATTACAAGCTCTTGCAGAGACATTCTTTCTCTATCAGGTGGAAGACATATGCTGCAAATTGCACTCTGCACATCAGGTGTCATTATCCCACACTGTTTGATGCAAAACTTTCCCTGCAGCCTTGGAGAAAAAGTGAGATATTTGACACTGACCTATGTGCGACCGTAGGTTGCTGTCTGGTATGCTAAGTATCTACTGCATATGCTTATAAGATAATTACAAACAACCTCAAAGGTGGAATTCATCTGCCCTAACCAAGGCATTAAACAGCTGGATGACTAAATCAAGATGACTCCTGGCTCCTTTTGTTGTTAATAGAGATAAACAGATGCTGTCAAAAGGCAGTTCCACCTCACCCCGTCATGAGCAAAATGAACAGCCCTTCGGGCAGTACCTGCTTGTGGTTTCCACTCACAATAAGGGGAGCCCAGCTGAAACTGAAGCAGCTGCCTTCAGGAAGGGTGGACAAACCCCACAAACGTCTGCAGAACTGTTGATCCCTGTTGCCGAAATTCAGGGAAACACGGTAGATTTCCTCTTTCTCCACTAGCTATAAAGCAGTGGCAAGGGACACCAGAGAGGTGCAGCCAGTTGCTCCAAAGGTGACAGACACAGGGACCAGGGTGACCAGAGTCTCTTCTAGGAAAAAGACACTCTACCTTCCAGCAGCCTGGAGGTAGAACAGAGACATCTTCACTCTCTCATTTATGTTTCTCACAGAATTGAGTTGCCTTTGTCTCTCGGCCCTGATGTTGGTGTCTCCCTTTAGCTTTTCAACCAGCTGCTCAAATTCAGCCAATTTTAACAACAAGGCTGAGGTCCCAGAGAAAACTAAGTTTCTAGGCAATTTCTTGGACATGTAAGGAGGTGTGGTGCTTAGGCAGGAGTGCTGCACCTCGCTGCTGTCCTGCAGAGGGAGACCAAAGCACTCACAGTTTGCAGTCTGAGGAGGTGAGGAGCCACAGCATGTGCTTGCTATCCAATGAGGGTGTGCTGCCTCTTGCTCAGCCAGCAGACTTGTAGGGGCTTTAAAGCCAGCTGAAAAATTTGTGCGAGGGAGCAAAGGGCAAGGAGCATGATTGCACATCATCGAGAGATGTGGGGATCAAGGAACTGAGGGTTATGTAGGGAAAAACCATGAGGGACAGGCCAAAAATGTGTAGGAATCCAGGCTTCTTCCCTTGTCCTGTACAAACTGTCCACCAGGGCTCTGTGGTGACTGCAGGGGAGCCCCAGTGTGACCGAGGGCAGGGCAGAGATTTGTATCACTCATGAAAAGCTTCCTGTGCCAGAGCACTGCCCGCCTCTCCCACAGCCACGTTCAAGACACTGCTCATCCAAGATCTCTTGGCACGTTGTGTTCATTGTCAGGCTCCCCAGCTTGTCTTCTTTAAGCACCTATACTCCAAGGTAATTTGTGCCTTGTAGGCATCACACCTCAGGGGACCTCTGCCTGGGACACCAACTTCTGCTCCTTCCGAAACCTCGTTTTTAAGACAACCTCAAGGCTAAGTATTGTCCGCAGGCAATATGTCTTCCTGAGTTCTGTCCTAAAATTAATGAGCATATAGTCTAAACCTAATTTTCACAGTCTTCTCCATTGCAGCTCTATTCCCTAGACAACAGGAGCCCTGCTGTAATAACAGTATTTGCGTAAATAACTGAAAGAACATTTTCAGATACTGTTTCTTAACAACACACATTCATTAATACACATAAACATTGAAAGAAGAGATCCTTTTAGGTTAGAGAAGAATATGTGTGTTTAGGTATTTAAATATCTTTGCATAATGAATCTGAGATAAAACACCATGGGGAGAGAGATGAAAAACATTGAGTGCCTAAAGAGACTTTTGTGCCACCTGCTCCTGCATTGCTGTATGTGGGTGTGTGGTTTTATTCATCAGGAGCATTTTTTGCCTAATACTTATTTTTATTATTAAAATGATAGCAAACACTTCTTCTAAGGATTCTGGGTACCTCTGGCATATACAAAGTGTATATTCATTAAATAAGTACTACATTGCTTGTTGCTGTAGACTGCCATTACAATGCTTTCAGTTCCTCCTACATTCCCAGCTATGAAAAAAATACTGATGGCCAATCCCCAAACATAAACCCTCCTTCATCAATTCAGCAATGGAACAAAGCATTGTCTTTCCCTGAACTGCATTCCTGTCCATCCTACTCCCTCTCACTGCTTGCAGCAGAAGGGTGCATGTTTCTGTCTGGATGTGAGTATATATCCACATTTAACCATTGTCCTTGCATTGTATTCCTTCCCTGGCCTTTGCAGACACAACCAGCACGGACACCAAGCAGTGCCTGTTCTGGCAGCACATTTGATGTCATGGAGGTCTGTTACCCACTGTCTCAGAATGTAAAAATTGCCTGGGGGAGACTGTGAAGTGGCAGCACTGGGAAATCCTTCAGATGAAAGGGAAATATCAATTTTTCTGCATGAGTCTGAATGCTTTTCACAACACGTGCATGATGGAGAGGTGAAATCCTGCTCCTTTGAGGAAGCAACACTTGGGGATTGGTGATGCCAACAGGGCAAACAATTGGGTCCCACTGAATTGCAGGTAATTGTAGTCCAGTGCTTTTCTGAGGACAAACATGAGTCTTGTAGCTCATACAGTGGTGGAATAAGGAAACCCGTAAATTAGGGTTGCAGGTCTCCAATGCATTCTATGGGGATTGAACTAGGGAGGTTGGTAGAACTCCATGCAGAGGTGGATCTCCATCTTTTCAAAATTACACCCTGAGCCTTCAAGGGAAGGATTTGTCTCACCTGGTTTTCTCTATTAAAAAAAAAAATAGATATTTAGTTCAACTGAGTCAGCAGAATATCTGTGGCTGTTCACAGAGAGAAAAGCTGCTATTGGTGCCAATCTGAAACAGGACTACTGAAAGTCATTTGGGATGGAAACTCTACATTTGCTGCTGGAAGAGCCTAAACTTAGTTTCCAGGCAACTACTTTTAAGTGAGATAAACTCCTTTTGAAGGGCACTCAGATCAGAACTGATGGGAGCAGAACACCTTAAATCTTCTGGAAATATTATCTCATATCTGGGGTCATCTCAGATGTCTCATGGTCTTTGAAAACTGAGCTCTGAGCTCCTGTACTTTCTGCTTTTATTTGTTTCTTCAAAATGTCTGGTTTTATGGGTGGGATTAAGTCACAGTGTTTGAGAGAGGCTAAAGATTTATGAACAGCTATGAAAAAGTTATGGGCCATAGTGTTCTTGAGGTGGGGGGAGGCTACATTAGATGTTTCTACTTTTGTGCTTGTGAGCATGTGCAAGTTCATTCAGAAGGCCACAAATGAGAGTGTCAGTTTATAAGTCACCAGGCTGTGCAGTCAATTAATTGCTGATTAACTTCCACTGGCTGCCAAACAGGGTCTGGAAGCTCAAGATAAAAAAATTGAAAGTCGCTTTTGCTGATTTTTCCTGTATTAGGAATTTATGTTGTGGTAGCAAACTGCTGAGCCCTACTTTTCAAACATATCACTGTTTGAGGTAGTATTGATAATTGTTGAGTATGCTTAGCACCCAACAAAAATATAATATAAATATGGTCACCTGCAGATGACACAAAGATAAGAAACCTGAGTGGTGCCAGTAAAAAACCCTAGGGCATCATTTTCATGATGTGGGGGTCATCATTTTCGTACCCCATCATGAGTGGGGAATCTACTGTCTCCTGGAGGATTTCATTCAGGATCTACTTTGTCTTGCACGTGGCAGGTCCTTAGTGCAAGTAACTGGAACACGTAAGAGGCTTTCTTGCCCATGAAAAAAGAGACAACCCTGCAGCACAATGACCAAAGGGCCAAGAGCCTTCATTTTAAATGAGGGTGTTGGCGAAATTGAAACAGATTGCTGCAGTCTGTGTGTTTAAGGTGAGTGCGATGCCAGAGCTCCAGTCTCAGCCTGTGGTAACAGCGAGGTGAAGGTGCTGGTGAGCTCTGCCACCACCCACCCAGGGTGACAGCAGTGGCATCTGTGAGGAAGCAGAAAGCTGGAACACATATGGTCAGTGAGAGAAACACAAGGTTGACTTAAGAGGCAAAACAAAGTAAACACTAAATGTGAAGGGAGAAATGTGCAGCAAAACTCACATCCTAAGAATTTTGGTCCTAAGTGGGTCATTTGTTTATCCCACCAGTCAAACCTGGCTGTGCAGCAAAGCAAGCCAAAGAAAGTCTCCTTTATTGTTTCCATGATGCTTACTCATCTAAAAGCCATTCCCCTTTTAGATTATTCTATTTTTAAGGCATAATTTCCATCTGTTCTTTGATCTTACACCACATAAGACATTTAGCTAATAACATCATCCATCAAATACCAACTTTCCTTTAGAGTTCAAACACAATCAACACAGGACCCCGTCCATCTGCTGGCCAGTGCCTCTGAACAGATCCAGCTTGTGAATGGCCAGCTATGTTGCCTATTTTTTAATTAACCATCTTAGGTCTGTGCTTCCCATAATCCTGCAGGATGACTAGGGGGCACTCCACAGGGAAGTGAAACATCCTCCTCTGCAGAGAAGAGGGTTTGATGCATCCAGAGCTGTGATGTACTTGTTGTAATTGGGGTTTTCCAGTGGATGAAGTCTGCCTTCAGCTCCTCAGGGAATTTTTTTTTTTTTTTTTGCATTAACCCACAATATTTTATAAAAGATTTCAAACTTTTATAACTGCTTTCAAACTTGGCATTCTTCAGAGAAAGGTGCATAAAGCAGAAAGATAATGTTTTATTCTGTGAGCAAACCTATGAGTTTATTCAAGAGGAACTTCAGAATTTCAGAGCAGGTTGTCTGAAAGAGTGGAATTGCAGGTTTTCAGACAAGTATTTATACAGAAAATGCTCATCTTCTTACCCAACTGGAGAACCAGGGAATGTCAGATGATTTAGTTGACCAATTGTAGCGAAGCAGCACAGCTTGAATTAAGGATCTCTGAGATCATTCACAGTTAAAAAAAAGTCTAAGAAAAATTAGCTGGAAAAAAAAGGAGATTAATGAGTAATCCAGGAAACAGGTAGTTTTTCTATGGATATTTTCCAAGTGCAAACAGTTATCAAATTCTTTGAATCATTACTGTCAGATTCTCCACTTAGCTCCATTACCTTGCTTCTCAGTGGTTTGCTTTATCTTGCACACAGTGCATTTGTTTAGGAAGGAATTTGACTCAGGATTTATATTCCACTGGCTTACAGATGCCGAAGTGTACGTCTCTCCAAATCTGAAACAATAACAACAATTAAAAGAGCGCCTACATTTCCTTCTATTTCCTGGCTTGCCAATAATAAGAAGTCCCTGCAGAGGGGAGCTTGGCTGGTGGTGTTTTGTGATTTCTCAGATAACAAGAGCTTCACATTTCTGTGGAATTCCCATTTGCCAGTGAGCTGCTGCTGCTGCTGCCCTGATTGATATATGACTGCAATGGCACTTTTCCATTTGACATTCCCTCTCTCTCTCCCCC
>VZRJ01013389.1:363676-404660 GCA_013397565.1 Ptilonorhynchus violaceus | reverse complement strand
ACAGCCCTAACTTTTGTGTGTTGCAAATATAAAAGGCAAGCCATGTGACAGAGGGACAGAAGAACAAAAGCATTTGGAAGTAACAGGACCTCTTTTTAGCTCCCCAAAGGGTTCAAGGGAAGGAAGGAGTGGTGCATTTTCCAAAGGTAAGCATGCAAATAAGAGATTTCTACAGATTTTGAGTGTTACATGGACTTAAACCGAGTGTTTAATCTCTTTGTCGACAAAGACATGTTGTTCTTGTACCATCTTTTAAATTAAAATGTGTTTAAATGGAATCAAGGCAGCTCTAGTCCCTGAGTCTCCTTCTTATCTTTGTGTCTTTATCTCCTGTCCGAAGGCTGCCTGTACGCAGCCAAATAGGTAGCTCAGGGTGCTTCTGAGCAGCTTGGTCAAACACCTATTCCTGTGAGCGTGCTGGGCTCCTGTCAGCAGCTCTGTGCTGGCTTTGGAGTGAATGGACGTGCGGGATTCTGCCCTGAATTCCCCGAGAGAGCGCTGGTACCGCCAGCACCCTCTTTGTCCCACTCCAACAGGACTCTATGAACACGGGCGAGCCTGCAAGTTTAGAGTCGGACTGTTTACTTATATCACTACTTACGCCTGCTGTTCCCTTGCCAGTCATCTGCTGGAGTGCCCGGAATGATTTGAAACCACAGGCAATATTTATTTCTAGCTTTGTGTCTCACGCTTCGTGCGAGCGCCCGTGATTTGCGCGTTATTATTTATCCAAACTTCCGCGAGGCTCTCCTATGGACCGGACAGCGCTGGCTGTGGATGGGGACAGATTTAACACACGCTCTTTATTGGCTGCAAACGGTGCTTGGCTTTGCTGTGGCGCCGAGGGTGTGTTCGGTGGGTGACACGTAGCGCGGCGCGGCGGTGCCGCCCGGAGCGGACACGGGAGGAGGATGCTGCAGGACCCCGGACCGCCCGCTGGACGAGAGAGGGAGGCTCTCCCCCGCTCCCGGCGGATCATTTCCCTGTGTGTCAGCGCCAGAGGCACGAGGGTGACTGTTCTCTGTTTCTTTGGGACGAGGGAGGAATTTCCCTGTTATGAGCCCGGTGACGAAGTGTCGGTGTAGTGGGACCGCGAGGCTCGGGAACCGACCCTGCCCCGAGAGAGCCCGGCTGAGGAAGAGAGCCCCGTGTCCCTGCCAGGATTCAGGTGAGTGTATTCATCCCATGAAAGTTCAAGTGAGTGGGTACAGCAGCAAAAAGCCGGAGTAACAAAGACCAGTGTCAGTACTGGGTTTGGGACTGCTGCAGTGTCACACACAGTCTCTGCTTGGGGGGCAATTTTCTTGTGCCAAATCTGAATTTGCAAGATCGGGAGTGTGCGTGTGTGTGTGTGTGGTGTGTACCAACTCTCATAGGACTGCCAGGCAGATTTCTTATCCTGCCCTGCAAGTTCCTAGAAATTTCTCTCATAGCCTCCCCAAAAGCACATCTTATTTGTTTCTGCCTGGGACAGATGACGTGACAAGTAACTTATTAGGGTTTCTGCAGCTCTTTAGAGATGTAGAGTATGTTTTCTATATGCTACATGGAACTTGCAGTTCCTAAAGCTTTGTAACTTTCCCAGTGACTGAGAGGTAGGAACTCTGCCTATAGAAAAAGGACAAGCAAAATGTTATTTAAAACCAGTAATGGGACAAATTGACTTCAAATCAGTACCTTATTGCAAAGTTATTTTCTAATAGAAGCAACCCAGCTGCCTGCTGTGGTCAATAAATGTGGATGTAATAATCACAGTGCTGTTATTTGTCCCTCCTCAAAAGAATATAAGAATATCTACATTTTAGCATCTCTTCCCCCCCTTCCCCCCCCCTTTATTTTGAATCACTAATGATGCTCACTTTTGCTCAGTCTGTGGGACCTTACTCATATTTGTGGGCAGTTATATGCATGAATAATTTCCTGGACCTAAATAAAACTATTTGGTTATTAATTACTTACCAGCTTGAATTAGGGGTTCCCAATGTGACTTGTATATACACTGACATGCTCTTGCTGGAATGATGAAATCTTATCTGCAAAACTGGTATTATAAAACAATACTTTAGGATTTTCCAGTTAAAAACAAATGTGGAAGGAATAGATGTTTAAGCTCACAATGTAAATGCAATTTGATTTAGGGACAGGGTATAATTAGGAGCTGCTGCTGATGATTAGTTACAAGCTCATTTCTCTACCTGAAGACATCCCATGTAGGTTCCTGGGTTTGTGCGGTGCCTGGTTTGGATCAGATTCGTGTATGCTGGTGATTGCCCTTTGCAGAGCAGGATACTTGTTGTGGACAGTCTGGTGTACAGTTTGCAGCAGCAGCACCCCAGGTAGCCACTTAGGCATGGCTGATTCCCACGCAAGCCATCTGCCCCACTGGAACAATTCCTCATGCACCACTGAGGCTTGTGATAGCATCTGTATGCTCTGGCCTGCCTACCTTGCCAGGACTGCAGTCTCTCTTGCCCAGGCGGGAGGGAAAGAAGCCACCTCCTTGGGAGCTCACATTAGTGCCCACTGTGACTCGTTTGACAGGGAGTTGGCTGCATTCCCCGTTTCTCCTGGGGCTGACTTTGTTCCCTTCCTGGCTTGTCTGCTCTCAGATCCACTAGGAAGTGCTCAAGGTTGTCCTTGGACCTTGAAGAGAGTTGACTATCTATGGTGCAAGCTTTAATGAAACCACTGAGACGTTTGGTTTTGGAATTTTTGTTTAACTGAAAGAACAAAAAAAATCTCCTCCCCCCTCCCCAAATCATTATTATAATTACAATTATAAATATTTGATAGTGGTATTATAAATATTACAAATTCCTCTGTCTCTGATGTCCTTCTGAGTATGAGAGACTTGTCTCTGCGAGTTTTGTAAAAGTTTTGCTGCATGGGACTGTGCCCCAGACCCCTGTTATTTGAGCAATCCACCTCTTGAGCGTGGCTGGAAGCGGCCACATCAAACAAAGACACAGAGACCCCGTGGCAGCAGCGATGGGTGTAACTTGCCGTGGCAAAGGATTTTTCCCTAACCCCACCAACTGAGCTCTCAGAGCCCTGAGAGTGTATAACCCTTCCAAAAACTCTTTAGAAATAAAACCCCTGTGACTGTAACCCCCCCCATACAGAACAGGTCCTTCTGCTGAGCCCAGCTAAACTTTTGCCCTCTGCGATATCTTGTTGCACGGGATCATTGTCGGTTGTGTAAACACGTGTTTCTTTTCATCAGTGTGAAGTGTTCTGCCTCTCAGCTCCCCTGCCCTTCTCCACGTCCTGGTATCTCGGTTTGGGGTGAGCAGCCATGCCCAGATCACCTCTTTTTCTGCTGCCTGGCTTCACACTTGACAGCCCTTTTGCTGAAACTCAACTCAATGGCAGGAGAAAGGCTTAGTTGGGTCGGGTTAGCTCAGGTGTCCGAGCCAAGAGCACCCCACTTTAACCAGACTACTGTGCATGCATATGAAGAGATGCTGGAGTCTCCACTGACTATGATCAGCTGTTATTTCCCTTTTATATGTGTCAGTGTGGAACATATTAAAATTTCTCAGTAGTGGTATGTTAGGAATCCCTCTGATGCCCCACCTCTAACTTAGCAGAACAATAAAAGCAAGGTTGTAGTAAGCCTTTGAGCAGCTGGCCGTCTATATATTCCTCCTTTTTTCACATAACCTAATTCAGACTATTACCCAGGTAACAGTGGCACTGCCACATCCAGACACCATCAGTCCTTGTCCTGTTTGCTGGAATTTCATTGTGTGGCATGGAGAGCCTTTCTGCCATAGCAAAGAGTAGCCTCTCTTGTGTTGTGTGGGTAGGGGGCTGCTGGTGCCATGGAGACACTGGTCCCAGGAATTCCTCCTCCTCATGGCTATTTTTCAGCTTCTCTTTGTTATTTTTCTCTTTGCATCAATCACTGTTACGGCTCATGCTTGTCACATTTTCCTGCTTGTTATTACTGGGCTGCAGACTGTGTCGGGCCGAGGCAGCACAGGTTATGTTGCCCTTTAAGACATGTGAGTTGGGGATCTGAGTTAATGCCTCAGCTCTGGTTTGGCAAAGGTTAAGCATACCATGGCAGTGACAATCACATTGCTGTCATAGCAGCACGGCTCAAAGGGAGTGGGACCAAGGGGAACGCTGCTCCCCTTGTTAGAAGACATAAAATTGTTACCATGAGACAAATATTTAGGTTCCCTAATTATCAGAGGATGAGGTATATGGATGGGGGTCTGAATTTTGCCTGTGTATAAAAGAAGAAAGGACTTTGCCCCTAGGGTCAGAAGAGAGGGAACATACCCTTCATTCATTGCTGTCTCCAGCATGCAGAACACTCTCTGCTGGTCCCAGTGGCAGGGATGTCTCTGCTTACTGCTAAAGAATAGGAAACCCATTCCTGCTCCTGCATCTATGGATAACTACAGGCCTTTGAGTTCTCAGGAAAATATGCATAAGACAGAGAACTGCCCAACAGGTAGAGGACACATGCCTGAATGCCCTAGACCTCTCAGCAACTTGTAATTTGGCCAAGAGTAATTTTGCCTCATGTTGGGTCATAAGACTGAAGTAGAGGTAATTACTGAAGCAAATCCTATAGCTAATGCTTGGCTGGGAACATTTGCACTGTAGCCAGCAGCCACCCTTGCTGGTTTGCCTCCTGAGAGGGATGGACAGCCTTAGACAGATCAGCTCTGCACCTGGTGCTTCACCAAGGAGTAATCCCATCCAGCACCCTCTGGATGGATGACCAAGTGGAAAATTGTATTCCTCTGCTGTCTGAGACTCAAGACCATGACTGCTCTGATATTCAGCGAGACACAAGGATAAAGAAAGAATCCAAGGCTGGCATCACCTCGCCATTAAATGGCTCTACTAGCTCATTAGAGAGATATCCCATGCATGCCCCTAATCAATCTATTTAAAGCTTCCTGGAAGCAGGAAAAGGAAAGAATAAAAATACAAGCTCTCTTTTGTCCCACAGTAGTTATTCTTTGAGAGTGCATTAAACCCTTTTCTCTGTGCTGGCCTGTGCCTGTCTGCTGGCCGGGTGCCAGCCCGCAGTACCCACTGGAGTTTGTTATTTCAGCCACCGAGCAGGAAGGCACCTCCTGCTCCCCCTCTCCTGCTACCTGAAGGGCTGGAAATATTCTTGGGAACTTTGAAAGGAGAGGGAAGCTCAGCCAGCTCAAGTGCAGTTCAGCTGGATTTGTTCCACCTCATGCACCGGGTCCCCATGACAGGAACACTTTTGGGGCCTTAAATGAGCCCAGGGAAGCAATCCCATGCATGCTCATCCCATGTGTGCTGAGGCTCCCAGGGTGCTTCCATTATGTTTTCTGCAATTGCTATGTTGCCTCTTATGCTTCAAATGCCATGATCTTCCTAATTTTTTTTCAGTCTGCTCACAGTCACAGGTATTCATCTCCTGAAATATTAAAAGACTTAAGGAAGCCTCAGAGCAGAAAATGATTTGCAGAAGTTTCTCTCCGTAACCACATCGGTGTTTGACATTTCTGACTGCTCAGAGGTAGTGTCCCTTTTGTCTTCTTGGGTTTTGTGGGACAATGCCCTGCAGTTGCTGGCAGTCACAGGATAGGAGGGCACAGCCTCAGTAGGACCAGAAGGTGGGCTTTTGTGCTGTGGACATCCACATGAAGAAGCTTAAATTTCCTTCTTTTGACCCTGCTTTCGTGCTTACTGCCTTTTTCCTTGCCCTCTCCTCTTGCCCACCAGCTGCTGCCAGCTCTGGCCGGGAGTGTGTATTGTTTGTGTACCCTCCTTGCAGGCACACACTGCCCTGCAACCTGCAGTGTAAAGGGTGGATGGAGCTCCTGTACCGTGGATGAAGACATTCCCCTCGGCATGGAAGGGGACAAGCTCCAGCACAGCTGGATGTGAGCCGAGCAAACCCCCTGCAGCATAACGAGACCTTGGGGGAACATTCACTTACACAGACCTGTAAGGATCTCACTCCGAATATTTGGTTTGGTACTTGCCCTGCCTTGGGATCGAAAGGAACCTGTCCAAATGCTGCCTGGAGGCATTTCCCAAACAACTGGAGCTCCCTGTGTTCCCTGCTGCTGCCACATGGCCACTCCGTGACTCTGCCAGGTGTTTTGACAGGCGGCTGTGGATTGGAGTGAGGATTTTTGACTGCATGTGTGGGGGTCCAGCTTCTTCACTGCTGGAACAGAAATGGCCACAGTAAAATAGCTGGATGAGAAGATTATTGTATTTATTTACAGAGCTAAAAGATACACTGGAACTGACAAAGGCTCTGAGTTGGTTCAACAGAAAGCAGGGTCAGACACAGCACCTCATCTCGAGTTGCCTCTCCTGCTCAATAAAATATTCTCTTCAGTGGCTCAGATTGTCACTCTACAGTTCGGTCCCACGGCACACAGTGCTTCCCAAGCTGTTCCCAGGCGTGGTGCGGGTGGTTGCGTGGGCTGGAGGCCATCTGAGCGCTGTGGATGCCGAAGGATCTCTGGGAACAGACCATTATCATGGCAGTGGAGAATTTAACCCTGCAGGACAAACCCTGGCGTAGCCTGACTGTGAAGTTTGCCCAACACAGTCCTTTCCAACTCCAGTCCATGTCTTGGAGAGTGAAGCCCCCAAATCCTCATCTTCCTGGAAAATCTAAACTTTTCCAAATTCGATAAAGTTCTCGAGAAATCCATTTTGGCCTCGTGAAGAACTTTGTGACTTTTTTTTTTGGTCAGAACAGCAGCAGTGAATTACACACAGGCACATACATATACACATACATGGTTAGTGACACTTTTTCAGGGCTGGAGTTTGGAGAAACTGAATACTCTTGTAACTCTTCTGTTTACATAACAAATTCAGAATGAGGGAACCACATGGTAGGATCCAAGTCATTGTGTTTACTAAATATGCACAGCATACAAGGCCAGGCTTAAGTTGTATACACACACCGCTGCTTCAACAGGATTTTGGCAGCCTACAAAACCTAAAAAGCATCGAGTGACTTAAATTGTGCCCCCATCTTCAAGCAGGAGACTCAAACATGGAAAATGCACAGCAAATGAAGGCCAAGCTGAACATACGTGCATGCCCGATTTGGGGGGCTCAGGAGCAGGGAACAACTAAGTAGAAGTGCACCATAAATGAGCTTTTCCATTGCTCCCTTCTTACCTTCCTGGGTAAAAGCAGTGCAGATCCAATAGACCTTTGGAGAATTGCTCAGCTCCTTATTTTTTTCCAAGATACATAGCAAAAAGGGAATTTCTGTTTACGTTCTCACAAAGTGACTGGCTAAATAATTCCAGATGATGGAACGTTCTTCTGTCCTTAAAGCAAAACAAAACCTTAATCTTCACCACTCTCTAAATGATACTAAAGCTATGATAAGAAATCTTTATTCAGAAAGCAGTTAATAAGAGCATAGAGTTGGAAAAATAACCCTAACTCTGCCCCCATGTCCACGTGCAATGCAGTCTTAGATTGTATGTCAATATGATCTTTCTTTGGGATGTCTCCTATTTTTCCCTGAAGTTTTTAGGTAACAGCTGTAACAGCTTTTCACATGTTATGTCTCTATGAGTTCCTGGAAACTGGTTATATGGAAAGGGAACTAAGCCTATTGCTGACAAAATGTACTTCCCATATCAGTGAATTCTGAAAAAAATGTGAAGTAGTGATTTTCATCCACTGTTAGGCCATATATTTTAGTAGCAAATTTTCAGCCTGGGAATATGAAGTCACCTTTGCTTCTTTTCCTTACAGAGTGCTGTAAAGAGGGAGCATTTAGGATTATTTTTTTGTTAGCTTGGCATATGAGCTGTCTCCCACAGTTTTTACATGAAAAGAAAGTGAGGAAAAAAGCAGCTGAAATAGAAGAACAAAATTTGTGTGCAATCGTTGATTTTAATAAAAAAAGTGTATTTTCCAAATGAAACAAAATGTCATTGTATATGATGATTAATGATTACAGGTGTACTTGCTTCTGGTTTTGGACAGAAGTGTAGACTGGAAACTATATGTCAATCCTGATAGCATGTGCTGTCTAGGATTTTATAATTTCAGACAGCATTTCAAAAGGAATGCAAACTTTAACTTGAAAAAAAAAAAGGCTAAGTTCAAGTGAAATGCCATTGCACAATATCAGCTGGAAATGGAAAATGTCATGCCAACACACCCCATCACAATGATGTTCCTAGGTGAAAATATTTACTTTTTTTTTTACAGAAGCAAAAATCTACACCCTAACTTCTTGATGTTTAAATGTCACTCTAAGACTTTTTCTTCCATATATATTATACATGGCACATGTACTTGAAAAATGCATGTGCATACTTGCCATAGGTATGTCAGGAGATACACCTACACATTTTGCCAGTTTGTCTGTAAACAACTGAAACCAATTATTTCACAGGAGATGGATCACATTTATATTGGTTTTCTCTCTTTTTTCTTATAAATATGTGATAACACTACTATTTGCTTCTTTCAAAGTATTGTTACCAAAGCCTGCTACAGTTCTTTGTTGGAGAAGTATCAGAGCAATGTTAAAAGATTGTGAAAGTGTTAATACTTTTTGTGCTGTGCTTATCCTGAACAAGGTACAGCCATCTTCCTTTTCTCACACTTCTCCCTGCATCTTTCCAGCTTTCTCAGAGTGTTTTCATGAGGCAGGCTCTGTGTCATCCAATTATTTCCTGAAGAAGACTAGAGAGATAAGCCTTTGAAAACAGAGCCAGGACTTCAGATTTCTCTCACTGTATTAAATCATACTGATCAAAACCATGGAAAGATATAGAAGCACAGAATTAACAGGGGGACAGAGAGAATGGGAAATGGGGATCCCTGGATGTAATATCACATGAAATGAGACCGTCTAATATCAAGTAAATTTATTTGGACAGAGAGAGAATTACTGGGTGTGTAATAATGATTAACTATGTTGGAGGGAGACCTTGCCAAGCAGCATGTTTTGGTCAGGCTTCTTTATAAAAAAGAATATGAATGTAGGTAAAAGGTTAAACACAGAGAAAAAAATAGTGCATCACTCCTCCTGTTAGCTAATCCTCGGGCATCATCTCCATGACCTGGAGTAGCACAGTTCACTTCTGGGACAGAGTCTGTCCCAGCTCCCATGACCGAGAGATTCCTCTCTTATGCTGCTGAATTGTTTGGAGGGGTATTTATTGATATGAATGAGGCTGTGCATAAATGTATCTGAGATCCTAAGTGTTTAGTGTTGTTTAAGTTCTTTATACTGCAAAGACACAGTATTTTTTTAATGCCACATCTGCTGAAGGAAAATACATCAGGTCGTATGCCAGACTCTGGGAAAAAAATATATTGTCATTTGAATCCACAGTCACATAATTTTTCCTTTTATTCTTAGGCACATGGATAATAGCCTGAAACAAGAGCAACAAAAATGTCTAATAAACAGAGCATCTATGTCTCTCCAATACACAGAGCATCCCTAATAACATTTCTTCCCAGCGTGAGACTTTGGATGTCACATCAGTGCCATCCCAACTTGGATGAATTGTGGAAGTGTTTGTAACGGCTAGGCACTCCTCTCACAGAAGTGTTGGAGCAGGATATAAAGCAGAAGTACACAAATCATGGAGCACTCTGGTGGGGAGGCTGTTTGGGAGATGAGTATCAGTCGGTTTAGAGGATTGCCAGCAAACCAAAAAACGCTTTTGAAAGAGGCTTGTACGATGTGCAATAAAGGCACACATCAGCTCTTTGAATACTCAAGAGGCTCTGCCAGAGCTTTTCTTTGTGAGCAGGGAACTGTTTCATCTTAAGTTTCTTCAGAAAGTCTTTGCACTCTTAACTGTTCTGATGAGTATCCTTTGACTATCCTTCATCGGGCTGTGTTTAGATGGATAATTCACGGCTCTTTCAAGTTATAGCTGTTTGTAGTAAAAGTGAAATTAAATCACCCAGTTGAGACTAAGGGCTTTGTGAGAAGGATCAAGGGACTGTGAAGACGCAGCTGATGGAGATGTTCTCCTTCCCCTGCTGGCACAAAGCTCTGGGCAGCTTTTCAGGTTCTGTCCTGTGCCAGTTCCCTGGGGAATCTCCTGGTCTCCAACACGCACCAGAAATCCAGATGCCTGGGTAGATAGCCACATGACTCCTCTTGAATATATTTCTTCCCCAATTGATAGCTGGGATATACTTGGATATTATGGAATAATAAATGTATTTTTCAGATGCTGCTGTTTAATTAGAGGGGAAGAGACTGACGCTGGGCAAGTGCTGCCTGACAAGTAAGCAAGTAAAGCATGTCCCCCCGTGTGCATGTGGGGGTGGCACTCAGGGGGCAGGACACCAGAGCCCCAGGTTGTTTCTCCTGCAGTGCAGATCGATGCTCAGCAACATCTCTGGGGGACCACTTTGCTCATGCCTGGGCTTGGACCTTCAGCATCCCTCCATCCTGGGGCTGTCCCTGGTCCCTGCAGCACACCAGCTGCAGGATACGGACAGGCAGCCCCTAGAGCCACAACCGAACCCACGTCCAGCCTTTCCTTGTGCTACCTAGGCCAGAAATTCCCACCTGGAATGCAAGAGGCAGCGGAGCTTTGCCCCTCCTTCACACTTCGAGTGGGTGCACAGTCCTCTCGATTTGCAGAAATCTCTGGTGTGTTACTAATCTCCGGTTTTGAAGGGGGACACAGTAGGGGAATCACCAAGTGAAAAAGAATGGCATTGCACCACTTGTGATATTAAAAGTCAAAAGGTTCTCCCCATTGAAATGATAGAGCAGTGCTAAAAGTATCAAGGCCTTGATATCTCCTTCCTAATGCCAGATTCCCTATTTACTGTGGGAACGATGCTCACTCAGGGTGTGTATTTTGGCTAGCAAATGTCCTGTGTGCCTTAATATTATTTATGCCTATTTTTCTCCAGAGGTCCTTTTGGTCAGGACTGTGATTTATGTCGCTCTTATTCCAGCTGTGCAGGATATTCTTTGATGGATTACAATCTCGGCAGACTCCAGTCTGAGCAGCAGAATGCCAGCTAAGACGCTCGAACCAGACTTTTCGCCGTCCTGGAAAGGAACTGCCTTCCAGAATTTGGAGGGTTTTTAATGCTCTACCTCCCCCTGCTGTTCCCAGCGGGAAGTTCCTCGACAATGGGAAGTCATGTACTCGCGGCTTCGATTTCCATGCTCTCGCTGCTGGTGATGATGGGAGACACGGACAGTAAAACAGAGAGTTCCTTCCTGATGGACTCCGACCCCAGCCGCTGTATGAGGCACCACTACGTGGACTCCATCAGCCACCCTCTCTACAAGTGCAGCTCCAAGGTAAGGCTTTCCCTCACCTCCTTGCAGCTGGATGCTGCCTGGGAAGTGTTGTTAAAATGACCCATTTTGGGGTGGTTTTCTCTGCATAAATTCCTACCTAACAAAGTCGCGCTGCAGACACACACAGATGTGGAGACACCTTGTGTGTACATAAGAACTGGAAATGGAGAGAATGGAGAGAAAGGCTCTTGACTCTCCTTTCGCCTTTTCAAAAGGAGAAACGTACTGTGATGGTAAAGCTTACATGCAGTAAAGTATAGGATACAAAGGAGCACATTTGGGATCTCAGCCGATGGTGCCAATGAGAAAGGCTAGTTTGGAAGTTCAGATCATCCCAGGCACCCCATCCTTCATGTGAGTATTTAATCTGGAGCATGTCAGTTTATAGCTACTGTACAGAGATAAAGAACCAAGCTGTAAAGTGGTAATTTAAAAAGATTGTGAAAAACATTGCGTATTTCTTCCCTGCCCACCCCCATTTCAAGGCCTTTGTTTCCATGCAGAATGACACTTGGATGGTAACTGTAGGGCTTAGGAGCAGACAGAAATACAAGATTTACTTTCATTTGGGATTTCAAGCCTGAAAAGTTTTGTGTCAAAATAGTTTAGCAGCCTCCGCATGTAGCCTACAGCCATTTATTTCATTCTATGGAGAAAAAGAATGGGGAGAAACAATGGGAAAATCCTTGCTGGTCCCTTTTGTCTTGTCCTAATTTGTTCTGAGTTAATACAGTCTGTACATTCAGATGGCTGGGCCATCCCTCTGTCCCATGGGAAGTGGCTTTGCCTTAGGCACTCACGTCCCTGGATTAACGAAAGGGAACAACTGCCAGGACCAGTGCTTTTGCCAGCCTTGTGTAGGGTAAGAAAGTCATTGGGGGCCAGTATGTGACAGGGTTTAGGACAAGAGGGGTGCCTGCCTGATGGCAAACCCCAGCAGCAGGGATCCTGGGAACATTTATGAGGAGAAAGGATGCACACAGCTGGGATGGATGCAGCGCTGGCTGCAGACACGCCCAGATGCCTTCGTGTGCAGAACGAGTTTCTTGCTTCCTGTAGTCAGTGCAGGGGTCAGGCAATACCACAGGTAGCAGCAGCTCATAAAACCTAAAGTAAAGCACAGAGGAGCATTCACACAAAGTAAGACCCACTTGGTGCTCTGTGCTCCCACTGTGCACTGGCTCAGCTGCTGCCCTGGCTGAGCCTCTTCAGCCGGGCTGGTCCTGTGCCTGCCCACCAGAGAGGGGCTGACAGCCCCAAAACTGGGCACAGGGGGCCCTGCTCTGCGCTGGGCTGCCTTACACCGGTCTCTCAGCGGTGCTGTCTGCCTGGCTTTGCACAGCTATGCCTGATTCACAGGAGCCCAGAGACTTTTGCCCTACTACTTGTGAATCCAAGCAGTAAAATCATGCATTACTTGTGATTCAGGAGAGGTCTTTTAATTTGCTTTTAGCCTAGCCTAGACCTTCTTACCATCTGGGAGATATCTGGCCTTAACACAGAGAACTGCAGAGGTGCATCTCTTTGTGCAACATTGATTTTATCACAGCTGGCTCCAGTGAGAGGGAAAGGTGACAAGTGTGGGTATGTGGGTGATGTGGGCAGGTTTTGCTTGCTGGTATCTGTGTGCTACAAGCCCTCCCCTCTCTGGACACTTCTGATCACCCCTTAGACCTGAGAAGTGGAAGGAAGGGAGGAACGGAAAGAACCCATCAACAATTCAGTTTTCTTAGCATCCCTAATGACAAAGAAAAGCAAAAAAGCAATCAGGCCTTCAGGAGTGGGACTGATGGAAATGAGAACACAGAACGCATTGTAAAAAAAACCGTATCATTTCAAAACTGAGCTCTGAGAAAAAAAGTTGTTGACATAAACATCTGCAACTCTGGCTGCAAAAGTCAGTGATTCTTTTTAAATGAAGCCTTTAATAGAAATCATATTTGAAACTATTATCACATTTTTGGCTTCCCAAATTCCACAATGGTTTCAAGAACACTTTTATAACAATACTGCAAGTTGTATGGACTTTCTCATGAAGTGGAAAATGAAATCGTTTCCATACAAAGTGAAATAATTTCCTAGAAAACTCTCTTAATTACAGCTTTTTCTTTTTTTTTTTTTTAAGGTCTTGGGGATCTGAATCATCTTGGTAGACATATGGCTTCTGTTCTGGATCTAGCATATAAACACAGATGAATATTAGACAGGCAAATGAAAACTAGATGCAATGTCTGTTTATATATATATTGTGATAAAATATAACCAAGTCAAAAGATGGAAAGTTCTGTGGGAGTAGCTGTGGGAATTGTGGTACCTCTTGTTTCCGCCAAGTTTCCATTGTGAAGCTTGGACTGACAATGTCAAGCAGAGACTTTGCCCTTTTTTGGGGTGACAGACTGATTTCACTGAGACATCCTTTCTCAGTCCATCTGTTTTCCCTTTTAGCTCAGCCTAGATTTACAAATGGCTTCAGACATTACAAGACATGTTATGTTCACTGTCCATCCTGGTTAAAAAAGGATTATGTCCACTGTACTTCTCCATGGAGGCTGCCAATTGTACCCACATGGGAAGTAGTTTTGTTAAACATCCAGCTAATATAATTTAATCATTAAAATCCCTTTTGCTTGTGGCCTCAAGTGGGTGATGAAAACAGTTTTCCAAATCCTTTGGAAACATAGTCCATTATAGTAACAAAATGTATAAAAGAGACACAAAAGAGGGATGGAAGAAGGCCGTTCGTTCAGAAAATACGTGTTTTCCTTTGTCTTCAAGGAAATGTTTGTATCAGCTTGTGAGGGATTGCCTTTCCTGACCATATTGGATTCACCCTGACCTCTGGAGATGCACTGGTCTCCATCGATGTGCTGGGTTCCCTCACTGCTGCAACCAGAGCCTCCTAAATTACAGTTTTGGCTGTCACAAGTGCTTTGTCCAGATGTGCCAGAAGTGTGCTACCACTCACAGCCTCACACTAAAGAGTTCAGCCCGGAGAGACATGGAGCAGATGAAGAAAGATTTAGTAGATGTTTGAAGACATTTGCTCACGAGGTAGCTCGGGAGATTTTCAGTAATGCTTGTTTTCAGCCAGGCCATGGGTACTGTGTGAAAATCTGCTCTCACACGTCTCAGCCCATCTGCTTTCAGGGTTCAGCTTGCTGAGGGGTGCAGAAAAAAGGACTACAAACACCACTAACAAACCAGATCACAACTTCTGGATTTCCAGAATACAGCTCGAATGATCAGAGTCAAATATTGCCTCAGATTCAGGTTGCTCTCTTTTGTACCTATGAGACAGTTGACTTTAAATAATAATAATAATAATAATAATAATAATAATAATAATAATAATAATAATAATAATAATAATAATAATAATAATATTCTTCCCTAGCTGCTCAGAGACCCACGTGGTTCCCTTGTTGTAGGACTCTGTGCTTCTGGATCCAGCCTGGCAAGGTGACACACACAAACTAACATGTGCAGGGGAAGAGGGGAGCCAAGAGGTGTCAGGTTATAAAATACCCACGTTTTTACTATATATACACACCCACTGTATTATTGTGCTATGCCATCATAGCATTACTAATTATTTAGGTGATAATCTCTATTGCACTACACGACATGAAACAATAAACAGCTGGTGCAATTGACTAAAAGGCAAAGCAAAGCTTTTAAAGTACATGCTATTTCCAGCTCATTTGCACACCTGCCAAAATCCACTGGTGCTGTTCTGGATTTATGAAGAAGAAAGTAAATTATTTTGCCGAGGACTTTAGGTTAGCCCAGAAGGTTACAAAGGTGTGAAAATGGGAAATTTCAATTTTTTTAATCCTGCAAGTTTGATTTGATAACCTTGGTTTTGTGCCGTTTCTAAGACATTTTTGCACTGTCATCCAAAAACAAGGCATAAACCCAACACTGTGTAATTTTACACTATGTGAATACTTACCTTAACCTTATGAAAAACTAAGTAGACAGCAAAATTTGAGATTGAAAATAGAGCCTTCACAAACTAAAACAAGTTTTTAAAGACAAGGATTAGAAAGCAATTATAAATACAGTGGCACATTGAATAAATAGTTGCTTGGTTGGGTTGGCATTAGGAAGCCAGCTGTTTATGAGACATATATTGAGACCGATATTGGCACATCAGATAATTCTACCCTGTAATTACTCTGGACAATACTTCTCTAGTCCTTCCAGTTTCTTGGCAGCTTGTTTTATTTTTACTGGCATTTCTGAAAGTACCTGCAGATAAAGGAGCAGATGTGTGCCATAAAAATCCCTTAGGGTAATGGTACCAGAAGTGACTGACTGTTCCAGCTCCAGAAACATCAACCGTCAGGAGTCAGCTCCACCATACAGCAACGTGTGCTGTCAAATTTGGGCTGAAATCATAGAAGTGATTTGTTGGAAAGTACTCTAGGGATCCTCTGAATCTCCCAAAAAGCAGCTTCTGGCTGTTGCATGTCCCTCTTTATCACTCCTTCAGCTCTGTTGTCTTTGCAGCCTTCAAGCAGTCGTCAGGTGCCGTTGGATTTCTCTTCACCCTCCTCTTCAGGCAAATGTTTGGGAATAGCCTGTGACAGAGAATACACATAGTCTGGTGAACTGGTCAAAGCAGAGGACCTAAACAAAGCTGGCAAGATGCTGGGAAGGAAACTGACTGGTTTAAATGTCCCAATCTGCTCCTTTCCTTTGCAATAGAGGCAGGATTAGGTACCTGCATAGCTGGTATCTAATTAGACACCTTCACCAGCTGCCTGCCTGGGAAGTGAGGTTTGTTTACCAAGGAGAAAAAAGTGGATCTTTATCTGTGAGTAATGGAGTGCCAGCTCTTTAATGATTGCCCCTCTCATGTTCTCTATACACTAAAGACACTGGTAGTGGAGCTTTAAGTAACTGATAGGTCCAAGAGCTTTTTCTGACTCAACAGTACTCAACAGTACACTGAAATTTCCTTCCCACCACATTACTACAAACAGCTGAAGTTAATTTATGTATGAATATGCAGTATCACAGGAAGGAGACCATAAATTCAGGCTACAAATCTTAAAGGATGGTAAATTTGTCAGAGAGCAGCAAGAACTCATCTCTTAATTTAAGTAAGAAACAAGATGGTACCAACCACAGATCATCAGGCCATGAAAACATCCTCCTTGTGACCTGTGTTGACTGGAAGTGTAGTTGTTAATATATATTACTACATTTCCAATCAAAACATTTAGCAAGCAAATGCTCTTGAACTTGCAATTTTTAAGCACTGTACAATGGATGATCAGAGCCTTTCCCATGGACATGAACAGTGCAGGCATTTCCTACTTGATATCAGAAATATTCTCTCTCTCTTTTATCTCATCTTTTCTTATGACTCTGACTAAAGAGAAAATTAAACATCTGATGTACCTGCTTGCATGACTTGGAGATTTGCAGCCAGTTGAGTATGTGTAATGAAAGAAGCCCCAAAAGGTTTAACACTGTAAAATATTTGCTGTCACATCTGTAGTTGTTCTTTCAGATTGTCTGGAAAAAAATGAGATATGTGCAGCATGGTTAAAATATAAAGTTCTCATTTGGTTATAGGAAAGATGTATAACTATTTTACTGCCTACTTTAGATGATATAATAAGCTGATTTTGAGGCTTGTGTTGGTTAAGCAAAATTAGCAGATATGGATTTAATATTTCCATCCCCATGAAAGTATAAGAGTTTGTTCAAACTTGTACAACACTTACCTGTTGTCAAGGTGGTCACAGCTGTTTCTAACACATCATTTCCCAAGGTTTAGAGGATCCTTTCCAAGATTTATATAGTGCTTAATGCTCCATCCTCTGCTCAACAAGGAGTTGTTGGGAGGTGGGTGACTGCCTATGGACTTTCCTTCCTTAGTGCCTCATGTTGTGCAAGTTATGTTGTTCTGGTCACAGCTCAGAGAGTGAACTCAGAAAAAGAAACGTGGAGCCTGCACTGCTTTTGAAAATCTCACTAGGGAACTCTCATGTTTGGCAACCGGTTCAACTGTTTTACATTTTCACTGCCTTATGCTATATAATGCATTTTATACAGATAGAACTGATGCAATGATATATAGATACACATATAATTGCAAATACATGTTCAAGGTGATCTTTGTAAAAGGAGGAACTAGAAACATACTTCTTTAAAGCAATAAACTGAGCATCTTTGTATTGCTACTTTACATGTTCATATACCTAAGAATTTGAGACATTTTGCCGGCCCTGAGAACCAGTTCTGCTGATCACTAGGATATATACTCAAAAGACTGGTAAATATCCAACCGAACAATCAGTCTGGCTGATGATTTAAGGGCTTGGCTGCCAGAAATCTGGGATCAGCAAGTCACAGTTGCAGTCACAGTATCTGGGAAGCAGGGCTGGCTGTGATCATTTGGAGCCCTGAGGTCAGTCCAGGTCCTGGAGTACTGGTTGGTGTCAGTGCCAGGGCCTTCAGGAGGGGCCTTGCTTTTCCTCCTGCCTGCGTTATCTCCGCCACTCCCTCAGACACAGCCCAGGGGCAGAGCACGGTGTGGGGCTGGGATGCAGTGAGGAAACCCCGTCCGGGCTGGAAGGAGGCACCCACCTGCTGGTGTCAGCTGCTTGCCGGGGACACGTTTCCTGACGCTTGTGCTTTCCTCCGCAGATGGTGCTGCTGGCTCGCTGCGAAGGCCGCTGCAGCCAGACGTCGCGCTCGGAGCCCATGGTGTCCTTCAGCACCGTCCTGAAGCAGCCCTTCCGCTCCACCTGCCACTGCTGCCGGCCCCAGACCTCCAAGCTGAAGGCCATGAGGCTGCGGTGCTCGGGGGGCATGCGGCTCACGGCCACCTACCGCTACATCCTCTCCTGCCACTGCGAGGAGTGCAACTCCTAGGGACCAAAGGCCACCGCAGGTGGGGGACGAGGGGGTGCTGCTGGTGGGGAAGGGTCCCAGGAAACAACCCAAGGTCAGGCCGATGCTCCCAGCACACGATTGCAGCGAGGACAGGACTAACCAGGCTGGATCGAATCTGAGAGCAGAAGTATAAAACGTCCTGCGTTGCTGGATGGTGCTGGTGCCGCGGTGTGGGCCGTGGCAAAGGCGAAAGCATGAGGACTTGTTTTTCAGAAGCCTTTCTCTTTTTCTGAAAGGATATTTTTGAGAGTTTCTTCTTTTTCAGACTCAGCTCTGACTACAGAGAGGTGCTTTTACTTTAGGCCATGGGCGGCAGGGGAACAGAGAAGAAGGTCAGCCAGATGACAGCACTGCACTCTGGAAGCTGACATGTGGACAGAGGATGGGCATCAGTTCCCACAGACAGCCTCTTAACCTGTCAATTTATTCTCAGTTTTCTAGTTATACTGGCCTTCAAAACAAACTGTGCTGTTGGCAAGGGTCATCTGTTACTGATCTAGTGGCCAAGTGCTGGATAACTTTAATTGTGGTTTAGCAGAAATTACAAATAAACCATTGAAAAGTGAACGGGATCTGAAATGCCATGCTTGGAACACCCAGCCTAGCTGCAATGATTATGTGCACCGTGTGTCATCAGAGTTCAGTGGCTGAAAAGCTCTTGAGAAGGGAAAGGTCATGAGACTCACTATTCCCTTCTAAAAGCCTGGAAATGCGACACATCGCATCTGTCAGAAAGGCCATTATTCAAACACTAAAAACTAAGCAATACTAAAATGCCACATACTAAATGGAGTTATTTCTTAACTTGAGTAGTCCTATTGATATAAGGAACCAGAGCCACCAAAACAATGACTAAACCTAGGACTTATTTTCATCTGTAGCTCTTAGGCTGTTGGGCCAATACCATTTTGCCTTTTACAGACAGGCAATCCCAAAATCTCAAACCTCAAAATAGTAGGGGGCCCAAGTTTGGGAATGGTATTTGGTATTTGCAGACAAACCCTCTCCCTCCTCCATTAACATGAGGTTTTAGGAAGGTTCAGTCACAGTCTCTTGTGACTGTAAGGAAACAACATAACTGTTCTTATCTTGTTTTACAGTTCTTATCTTCTTAAATGGCAGCATACCCAGTCAGCCAGCAGCACATCTGTGCTGTTCACATAAACCTGGCTGAGCCATTTTTTTTTGGTAGAAATCATGAAGATGTTGAGAGCATCTTTGCTGTGTAAGGATTCAGGGTCAGTAGCACCCACGTGCATAGTCCCACAGATATTCTCTGGGATAGACTGGATAGGCTCCCATGCTCAGCAATGTCTGGCAGGGTCCCATAGTAAGGAGGGGAAGTCCTTTCCAAGAACAGAGTTCAGTCCATCTGTTCAGCCCCATCCAGTTTATCTGCAGCAGATGCCATCCGCAGCAGCTCAGGGATGCACACTGCTGTGTGGGACAGGGAATCCCCAAGGCCTGACAGGGAGCACAGCAACAGGAGTTACTGTGGCTGCTCAGGCAAAGCCTAATTTCTTCTCCTCTGCCACCTCATGGTGAATGTGTGTGGAATGTGAATGCAGAGGTGACAGACACTGGCCTTGCAAGGCAAGTCCTGGAGTAGGATGGCAGCCAGCAGTGGAAAGCACTGGGGGACAGATACGACCACAGACACCAGTTAGAGAGGTTTGTGAGACACGGGAAGAACTGTCTCTGTGTTCTGGAGGTGACTTGGAGAGGGTCAGTTTTCAATGACACAGAGCTGTGGACAAACAAAAGGGTGAATCCAACTGCCAGAAGCTGAGAGGCTCAGACTGAAATGTCAGAACTGGGAGTGATGAGCCCCAGTGAGCTCATTAGACACCATGTGTTGTCCCAGGACTGTCAGTCATTCCTTTCACATCTGATGCATAGTCTGAACATCAAAGGGTGAGCGAAGGGAGCGTGAGCTGGGCATTATCACCAGGCTACTTTATGTGAAAGATCATACATGCATCCCTTTTCCACTCTCTTTCAACCTCCAGCATCTAAAGATCCCATTATCCAAAGGAGCACCACCCCCTACTGTTAATTATATATAGCAAATTCCAGTCCTTATTCAAAACGTCAGCAGTACCTTTGATAGCCAAAGAACTACACTGCAAAATATGCATGACCTCTGAGCCTGGGTATAGAGACTGCTGCACACAAGCAGTACTATGTGGTTATCTAAGGAACGGGAATGTTTGAAGGATAATTGCTATATCCAGCATCACCTCCCCTGGCTTGTGCTGCCACTGATCTCCTTTGCCAGTGCAAAATGCGATGTGAAATCTGGCTGCAAATTGCAGCACTCCTGCACGGCTGCAAGTGGCTGAGCTGGTTGGATGGGACATGGCAGGGTCCTGATCACACTCCTCAGGTAAGGAGAGACAAGGGGGTTCAGCAGAGACCATGCCTGAGCCGATTTTGCAAAAAAGAGAATATCTACAGTGAGAGAAGGGCTTGGCTGGTATTTGTACCCACACCCTTCTCAGCAACACAGTGACAGAGATGTAACTGCTCACATCAATCTCACAGAAGAAATTTGTGTTTCAACAAAAACTCAACCCCCATATTCCTTCCATGTTTGCTCAGTTCCTCTAATAAAATCACCACCTTGTGACCTCAAAGTCTGTTGCCAAGCATAAATGTTGAAGTGAATTCAACATTATCTAATTGAACTGTTGAGTCTAATAAATGCATGAAAGGAGTATAACAGAAATCATAAGTGACAAGACAAAACATAGTTGTAAATAGCTGGAACTTGATATTAAACAATGAATCAAACTTCCAAATTCTCCTTTTGGCTTTGTCAGACAATCTTCCTACTAACATTTAAGAAATGGAGAAGCTATTCTTCAAAACCAAATGTCCCAAAATCGGTTATAAATCCATATTTTGATGCATTTCGGCAGTATTTTAGGCAATTCAGTGCTGAATGAAGCACACAAGTGCTACCTGTGTTAAAATTTATGTGGTGTATTGAAGCAAATGAAAATGAGGCTTCAGGTAAAAACTACAGGATCTAGCTCATGGTGAGAAAGAGTCTGAATGGTGCTTGGAGATGAGCTGACTTCCTGATTTATTAGTCTGACACCACTCTGGATACTAAAGCTCTGTTTTTCAAGTTAGAATACTGTGTAAGTGCTTCTTAAATTGAACAACAGGGAGGACAATGTCCAATTTTCCAGATAATGTGGGGCTTGTTCTTCGCCTAAGCATCCTCTTGCGGCGGCTTGAATGAGAAGGCTTTGTCTTTTTTTCCCCTCACTGCACCCCACCCTTCAGGCCCTGTCTCCCTCCACAGAAAGGCTGGTTGGGCTGTGATCATCCTGTGGTTTGCTCAAGATGAGATGTAATACAAATTTCTGACTGTCACCACCCTATACCTTCCTTTCTTTATATTAAATTTCCGAGTCCAGCTTGGCTTATTTGTGAAAGTCACCTGTCCCAGCAGTGGCGGGGTTATGTTTCAGCTGGATCGACTGTACTCATGATGTCTGTGGAAAAGGGAGGTTTCCTCAAACCCTTCATGTTTGATTAGTCTGTCAGTGCCCCAGGAAAGCTGGGACCAGTCTGTCAGTGTTCCATTATGGGCACTCTGAAGAGTCCTGCTGGGTCAGAGGGTGGTTTGACTCACTCATTCAGGGTCACACACCAAGCAGAGAAACCCCTTTATAGATCTCCACACCTCCACTCTTCAAGTGACTGCCAGAGCCCTTGAAGGACTCACATCAACAGTTTATGGAATAACACTCTACTAATAAAATTGTGACAGGTTAAGGTTTGAGGATTGCCAGTGATTGTATCTGACTGCGAAGACTGTTCAAACAATTTATTAGTTCAAAGCAATATCCTAACAAGCTCCAATCCCCAATGAAAGCCAGCTTGAGATAATCATTCAGCACACACAGAGTACAGTTCTTACCCAATAGGTGTCCTATGGGGGACAAGACAGGTTCAGCCCATCAACTGATCCCAAAAATTGCAGTGGAGTCTTCCCCAACTTCACCCCATCCTTAACTTCCTTTTTTACTATTTTTTTTTACTTTTAAGTGGAGCTTGAGTGACTTTACACATACGTCTTACTCAGTGAGTGGTGGTTGTACCGTGGGGGTGGGTATCTCAGTACAGTATTTGAGAAAACCTTGGGATGGGGATTTACCCGAGAAGAGAGAATTCACCAGGGTTGCTGATTCAACAGCAGGACATCTTTATCTCCCTTGGTTTTCAGCTGATGTGTGGCTTATCAGAAAGTACTACCGAGTTACCTCCTCTGCAAGCGTTTCAACAGAGCCTGGTCATGGCATCTCCACTCCACTCCACTCCACTCCACTCCACTCCACTCCACTCCACTCCACTCCACTCCACTCCACTCCACNTCTCCACTCCACCCTCCATTTAGTCCCCCTTAGGTTGTGTGGGAATTCAGACATGCTGACCTGGGAGTAGCAACCATATTTTCCTCTATAATTTCCATACTGTTATCCTTTTACCCCCAGTCATTTTCCCACACATGGAGACCAGAAGGAAACACCAAAGCGTCAGTGGTACCCTCTCCTTGTAAGAAAAGCCTTCTCATGCCACTGCAGTTTGTACCTGTCAGAATAAAAGAGTCCATGATATAGCAAATTTTAATTATTCTGCTCGCAGCTTGAAAGCCACTTTGCTGGTTCAACCTTTATATGAATCATTAAACTGAATAATAACTCACAGCTTTCTTGGAGATGTCCCCACTGACTTTCCTTACACCTCACCTTGCCTGCTGAACTTTAAGAACTTCTACCAGAGTTCCTGAGCCTGTCTGTCTCACAATGGCCTTTATCAAGGCTTTTGTAAGTTATTGTCAGAGGGCTCATGGAGTAAAGGAGAGGCAAAATTCGCTGACATCCCTGGTACACCACAGCCTGGGCTGGGCTTTCACGTGAGCCTCACTTGAGACCTGTTCACCAAGTCCTTGCAGATCTACCACGAAGCCCTGAAGCTCAGGCAGGACTGTGTGACTTGCAGGCAGAATGTTTTTGTGAAACAGGAGAGGAATAAAAGAGGAGAGGTTACTGTGCCATGGGAATAGTCTGGTGCTCTGCTGCTCTGTGTGTCTCACCTCAGTTCTTAGTCCCTGATGTGAGAAAAGAGAAGCCCCTGAGCTCCCTCCTGTGGATGAGTGTTTTTTCTGTGCCTAGTCCTACTTGTTTAGAGAGAGTAGCTTCTTACTGAAATTGCCTGAAATGGGATTAAACTCTCTAGGACATACAGTTCTGTTGGGGAAAGAATTTTTTCTCTGACTTGGGCCATAAGTATTTTTGAAAAATCCAAATGCCATTAAAAAAGTCAGTGTAAGGAGAAGGGGGGAGAGTGTCTTGCTTTCTTTGACTTTAATTATTTAAAAGACAAGGGGCTGACAGCCTTCTAAGATAGATTGAGTTATAGCTAACAGGTACTGAAACTGATACTCTTACAAAAAAGCAGCAAACTGTTGGAAATGAACAGCCCAGTTAAGTTTGCTGTGTTGCATGTGTACAAATAAGCTGATTAGAAATCCAAAATCTAAATAGTGAGTCTATCATTTTTATTTTGCAAGCAAGAGATCACAATCTTTGTTTGTGGTTCAAAAGAGAGAGGACAATCACTAGGCTGCAAACTATGTTAGTAAGCAGGCTAATGCACTGAAAATGGTTCTTGGTGGTTCTCTGGTATGAAAAAGATGTTTTCTGTACATCAAGATAAAAAAAAAAATCAGAGTTCACTAAGGAGAATAAGTAGTCTTGTTTAGCCTGCGCCAAGAAAGATATATCAAAGTGTTTTGTTCTGCCTTTCTTTGTTTTTGGTTTCTTTGTTTTTTTTTTAATAGACCGTTCAGGAGAGGTCTAGGAATCAAAAACATGTGTGAAAAGACAAAAGAACATCTATCATTTGTCCGAGTCAGAATTAATACTTCCTTTAGATCTTAACCAGCAGTGCATCCCATGAAATATTTTAAAAAGTTAATCATATTTGCAGCTAATCTACATATATTAATGTGATCTTTTGTTCTTGAAGGAATTAAAGAGCAAATCCTGAGTTACAGCTTTTTTCATACAAATGCAAAATTGGTATTCCAAACTCTGCGTGGATCTCAAGACTTGATAATTTTCCATTCTTTTGAAGCTTTCCAGACATAAAAACTAATGGAGGTTAGCCCTGATGTTTTGTGCTGCAGTCAATCACTATAAAAAAGATTAATCTGGGGAGCAGCAGTAAGTGGTGTGCCAGGATTCGTCTCCCCCAGCTCCCCACCTTAAGCACTAGAGCCTCTGACTTGTTGGATCTAGTTCTGCCTCCAAAATAATTTTTGGAGATGAGCCCTCTACCCTGAAAGCCTCAGTCATCAACTCTGTAACAGGTGGGCATCAAACCCTTGTTTGAGTGGAGGAAGGTCTGGAATGAGTCTCCACTGCCTTGGGTGATCAGGTTTTCCCGCAGAAGCTGTGCACAAGTGAGGTGGTAAAGTCACCAGAGCAGCTGTCAGTCAATGCAGCGGAGCCTGAGTGAGCTAAGCACACTCAGCATTGGCAGGAAAATTCAGCTCCTCTTTGCACTCGAGTTTTCTGCAGATGCAAGTTCCCAGGTAGTCCCTGTTGGAAAGGCAGAGGCAACCTCTGCTGGTCAGAGGGACTTCTGTCTGAAACGGCAAGGCTGAAAATGTCCCAGGTAGGTGTCTGAGTGTATTAGAAATTAGATTTGAAGAACTTACACAAATAGTATTGAAAACACATTTGAAGTACTGAAATGACATGCTTACTGCCTGCTTTGTTCTTTGAAAACAAAAAAATTGCTTTTGCAGAACTCAAACATTCACAAGGGCAAACAGCCCCATAACCTTACCAAGGTGCAGTTTGATACAGTGAGAAGCAATAACTCCTGATCTCTGTGTCCAATTCCTGTGTATGTACACATATGAACCAAACAAAGATCTATATCATGGACACCTCTCTTCAGCCTCACAGCCTTCTACCATTTCTGAAAGCCTGGAGAAGAGCAAAGACCTCTCCTGGACCCTCTCCACTCTCTTAGAAAGCAGCTGTGTTTCACTGCTGCTTGCCAGGTGGACAAAATTTAGGAAGCAGGTGGCCTGACTCACTCATCATTCTCCTGAAGTGAGACATCACACTTGGTGAGACATCACACTCGGTGCCCAAATCCTCCCGAGTCCCTCAGCTGACTGGTCAAACACAGCTCTCTGGGGTCACATCAGGGGTCACTTGTTGGAGCCAATTAAATATTCCAGATGTAATGTTCTGCTGCTCCTTGTAGAAAAGGGATCAGTGTGATTCCATATGAACCTGCATGTCTATGTTTACTCTTTCCATCTGTGCTTTTCATGGGGCTCATTTTTTTCAAATGCAGATCTTCCCAAATCTTGTTTTGATCCCTTTAGAGAATTGACAAAGAGATTATGGGAACTTCAACGAAATTGTTTTATGGTGTTTATAAATTGTGCCATTTCTCAACTCTGGAATAATATTAAAAATGTAGTTCTCTTCTACAGACTGTAGCTGTGGGAAAAATATATCAGAAGATGAAACACAGCAGAGGACGCTTGGGGGAACTGAGACACCATATTCTACACTTTGATGAAAAGACAGTAAAGGATTTTCTTTAGTCATAGAAATCCCATAATTAATACTCAATTGAATAAACACTAAGTGAATTCTGAGTGGGATTTTTCAAGGGTGCTCAATATTGACTTAACTCCACTTTCATTCACACAGAAGAGGAGCAATCAGCAGCTTCAGGGAGAACAAAGCCTGGCCAGCACCACAGAGCCTCCTGCCTGAGGGAGGAGGGAAGGATCCATTCCTACAAAGAATCAAAGAATCTGCTCAGGATATTGGCAGTCCTCAGCATCAGAGGTTCACAAGTCAGCTGCCCTTAGCTGAGGAAAACTAGAGTTACACTTGTTTTCTTCATCCCTTTTGCCTGCCTTGCTCGTCCTCACCTACCCTGCACCTCTAAACATGTGGAAACAGCCATCCTGCTGGGATCAGCCTGCTAATCAGACACATCTCCACATTGTCCAAACACTCCCTGTAACTGGAAGTGTGACCTGCTGCAGCAAGACTGTGCAAACTATAAAGCAATTCTGATTTTATATGAGCTAGATATGTTCAAATATTACCACTCCAGGGACTAGAGTTACTACTGCCTCACATATTTCATTCCCTTTGATGCACAAGAGAGTCCCTACACTGGGAGAACCCATTCCCGTGCTTCCTGATTTCTCCCATGCTGTTTCCTTGTTTATATTTGATGCTGCCTTTAAGGAAGGCCTTGAACAATGAGAAGCAGGTAGTCCAATGCTCTTTGTCTGTATTCTCCAATTTGAAAGAGCCCTGGGGGGGAAATACATGTGATAATTGTGGCTTTTTACCTCCAGGCACCATAAGCTTCAGAATACTGGGGCTTTTTTGTAACCTGATATTGGAAACTCACTATTGATTACTTTGTGATATTTTTCCCTTAAACTGTAATGATAGATAAAGGAATATGTGTATATGCACACACACACAGGGAAAATGAGACTGTGCTTATTCTAGGATGCAAAAACCTGTAGTTTCTAGCCTTGACTTGGATAATCACAGGTTTGTGAGAAATTATTTCTATTACAGTCTTTCAATGAGGTACAAAAGAAAAACATACAGACACACACAGCTCTACTTTCGCATATTCATAAATGTATTTTTATGCATTTAAACTTCAAAAGGGCCATGGCTGTCAGAGAAAATAACTACATGAATGACCTTGAAGACAATAAAATAAAAGGTGATAAACACAAAATGAGGCCAGGTCATCAGCACATCTGGCTGCAAAGGAGGCAAAGGGCATCACTGACTGCTCCTAGATTTTGCTGAGTAGCCTACACTTTCCCCTGGAGGTGGAGCACAGCGTGAGGCTCAGGCAGGATGAAATCACTGTGAGCCCCTCCTTCCTTTCTGGGAGAGAGCTGGGATAAGCCTTTAGGTGGAGCTCACTTACCGCTGCTTTTCCTGCTGGACACAGCTGGCCTGGGCCAGCCCTGCAAGGAGAGAAAGCAGAAATAATCTCCTGATTTTCACAGCTCGGGTTAATAACCAGGCTCCTCACAAGCTTGAAAAATGAGATTGGAGGTGTTGTTTACACTTGGCTACCACTGCAGGATGAGCTTGGTATCAGAGACTCTGTGTGAGTCCACACTGCCAGGTAAACTCCCCTTGGGTCTACCTCTCATGCCATTCCACAAGGATCTCATTGACCCTCAGCTCCAGAATGAGACACAGTATGGCCCAGGAGCACAGGACAGAGGATGCATCCGGCACATTCCCCTGGATGGCTGCACAAGGCTGCACTGGGCTGTGGGATAGGAGGGGCAGACTGTGTGACTGGGACAGGAGGGCCATGCCCAAGGGGAGTGCAGTGGAAAGGATGAAGGAGCAGCTTTCTGTGCAGGATTTGTGCTCAGCATGGGGAATCGGCTGCAAAGTGTGTGGTTCCTAATTCCTCCCACACCTTCTGTGAGATCTGGGGTGCTGGAGAGCAGTGGTAGAAATAAGTGGAACAAAGCTCTGTGCTAGCAGCAAACCCCAAACCAACTGGGGACTGCAATTAGTCACATTTTGTCTAACAAAGCCAGGCCGGTAAAAGCCTGTGTGTTTCACACTGTAAAAGTGATAGCAGGCATCACAAGCAGGGCCTGTGTCAGCCTAGGAGGACGAAGAATGAGAGTACCCTTGTGAGCACCAGGGGACAGCTCTAGACAGCAGTAGGGGACGGGAATGGTCCTTAAACCTGCAAGATGTGAAAAGGCAAGATCAGTGCATTCCACTTTTCTTACACATGAAGCTACCAGCAATATCACACCCTACTCACAGAAGATCCTGACATGACCCCAAATTTTACATGTTTTTACACTCACAAGTTTCCTGGGATAGACAGAAGTTTGGGACAGCAAACTTATACAGAAGCAGCTTTACACTGAAGGCATCCTGCTGCCAGCTGTGGGATAGTGAGGATCTTGCGTGGATATCAAAGACTGATCAGGAGATGCTACTTTACTTTCTTGCTTTTCAATGCCTGCTTATTTCAGTTGGATTCTCACAAGTTCTTCATCTTTTTCTCTACTTGTGCAAGAAAAAAACCCCAACAACCAAATGGTTGTGAATATCTGTGAAAAAGCAAATTGTTCAGTGAGCTGTTTTGCAGACAAGACTTCACAGGAATTACATTTGTGCCAACAATTCTTCCCCATTTTGTGATCTCTCATACCAGTATCCAAATCTGCCTCTCAAGTATGTGATGTTTTGAAAGGAAATTGGGTTATAAGGGAAACAAATTTGGTGCATGCTTCTCATTCTGTTACCGCTTCATTTTCCTTACCAGCCCCCTGTTTTTTTACAAGATAATGCCCAATTACTAAAACTGTAAGCAACATTAGTAATTTAGGATGATCTCCTAGGTCAGTTAGGATGACTCACTACCCCTTTCACATGACAGATTACTACCCACTACTCTAAGTAGCTACTCAGATCAGCAATAAAAAATTCCAGTGTTGCAGCATTACTCCTACTTGCACTGTAAATATTATCCTTCTCTCTGATTCTCTTCTGCACTCTAAAAATGTTTAACAAAACATGACTAGAATATACTGATGACAGCCTGCTGTCCTGTGTGTTACACAGAATTTAGCAGGCAGGATATGCCTCCCGGATTAAGGCACTCACAATCAAGCCTGTGTTTGACTTCCCACTGCAGTCAGTGCAGATCAGGTGAGACAATTGAGTCTAAAATCAACTCACCTGATCAGACATTTAGTGTGCATCTCTGGGTGAGCTGAGTAGCCTCCTAGGCTGAACTGAATGTCCTGAGTAGATGCTTGTGGACTATAACAGGAGGTCAGACATCTATTGCACGGGCAGACATATCCTCTCCAGTCTTAATTTGCAATCTGAATCAACATATTTCTTTCCCAAAAAAAAAAAAAAGGAATTTAATTACTCTAGGTTATTATAGTTTATTAATTTACTACCATTCTTATAGCAGAAAATCACAGATGCAGATCAATATACTGTACAGTCAGAAAAAAAGACAATTTTAACTCAAAGAACCCAGATCCATGTAGAACCATGCAGCAGCTGTGGAGATCAATAGGAATCACAGAGATGCTCCTAATGTAGTCTCTCTAGCGATATCCTCACAAAAAAAAATGAGGAAACATGGTCTAGATGGATATTCTGAGGGGTGAGTAACAACACCTCTCAGAGAGTAGCTGCTGGTAAACACTGTCAAAATGTGGGATTGCATCAGCTGAGGCCCTTCATTTTTCCACTGATGACTGAGATGGTGGAACAGAGAGGATGTTTTACTCTATTTGCATGTGGCATTAAGCAGGAGGGACTGCAAATACAAATTAGTATTCAAAGCAATCCTGACGAATTGAAGGTACTGCCTAGAGCAAACAGAAGGGAGACCTGAAAGATGCAGTGAGATGGGAAAGAATCATCAGCTGTACAAATACAAACCTTCTCCAGGAGGAGATGTGGGGATTATGGTGGGTCACAGCAGAGCATAAGTCAATAACATTATGTTGTTATGAGAAAGCTAAACACAATCCTAGGCAGCATCGTGAGGTACCTGAAGCAATCCTTCCACTTTATTCAGTGTTAGTGAAGCTTCAACCACAATAGTGGGATCAGTTTTGAGCTCAAGAAAGATGTTCACTAACTGAGGAAAGTAAAGAGGAGAGAAATTCAAACAATCAGAGGGCATGAGAATGTTGCCTCTCTGAAAGAATTGAAGGAATTGGGCTGTACAATCTAGGGAAGAGAAGGATAAGGGAAAATCTGTTGAAAATATTAACATAAGCAGCCTCAGGGATTAAACTCCTAGTATCCACAATGCAAAACACATTCTTACACAGGAGACACGGAAATAATTACAGTAGGTGGCTGTTAAGACATATCTTTAGGCGCCTTTAAGAACAGTTTAGAGAAATGTTTAGGTATAGGCAATCCTACCTCCAGATGGTGCAGTAAATCAGAGGATCTCCTCAAGTTTCTTTCCATGCCCTGTTGTGGAAGAGTGCATCATGTCCATTTTGTCACAATATCTTTCTCTTGGGTGAGTTCATGATGCATGACCCCTGAGGAGAGGGTTAGAACAATTGTGCCACTAAACCAAGCAGAGGAGTTCGAGGCTCCTGTCCCCAGTGCAGGGAAGGCAGGAAGGGCAGAAAAGTTATGTCAAAGTGACTTGTGATTGGGAAGCAGAAAAGGAGAGTCACTTGCGAGCTGCCACAGAAAATGAGCTAAAAAGAGAGCAGAGCTGCTACATTTAGAAAAAATAATTACACTGTGAATTTGTTTCACACAGCAGGGCAGCCTGCAGAGGCCTGGCAACATTTGGCACATGAAAGTGCCAAGGCTGAGGTAACATATTTGTTCTGACTGTTCTTTGGCCAGAGGAAATGTAGGTTTGTCTTGCAGCTGTGAGCATGAGCTCTCAGTGCCTGCCGCAGGTGCCTGTAGAGCTGATGTAGATTCAACCCATAGTCTTGAAGATACCTCTCTGCATCCGCTTTTACCCTTTATTCCCCACTTTTGCTCTCCAGGAGTGACCTGATTCTAAACAGCTCTGCCACTGGTTTGAAGTAGAGTGTCAAGACCATAAGAGGCTTAGGCTTTTTAGCTGTGAAGCTATATGGGAAAGGAGATGGCCAAAAAGCAGGGAAAAAGGTGTTTTGAAACCTCAGAGAACAGCACAAGGGAAAATATTTTGAGGGGAGAAGGTAGTGGTGAGGAGTAAGGGTACGACCTGGAACTACAAAGCAAAAAAAAAAAAAAAAGAGATCAGGTAAATGCTGGTTCCATGGAGAACAGGCACATAGAGCTACACTCCCAGGGCAGCCATCTGGGGATGACTGGAGTCTCTGTTAATGGCCAGGAGCAAAGGTTAAGTGAAGATGAGGGAGGAACTTCAGCCTTTCTCTGGGTGAACCTTGCTGCGTGTATGCCCCTGCCCTGTAGCTCTAAGATCCCAATTCAAGAGGCTCCTGGGGAACTTCACTGACTCCTGGTATTGCAGGATCACCTTTTACTGACCCTTGCTTATTCCACAGGCTTAGACATGACATCCAGGATGAGTTGTGCTTTGTTGCACAAAGGGAAACCAGATATGGAAAATTCCAGGCTAAAACTTGGGAGAGAAAAGCCAAACTTTTAGGTAGAACGGAGTTCCCTGGCAGGAGTCTATGGTGGTTTAAGGCATGGCTGCCATGTCCCCTTTCAGAGTGGCCAGAAAGACTGCTAAAGTGAGCAGCACTGCTTGTTTTGCTGGGTTCCTCTACACCTCCTCATGCCAAAGCCTCCCTGTTTCCTCACGTGGATGAGCAATGTTCCAGTATCAGCGTCACCTGGAACAGTGGGAATGCAGCTGCCCTTGGCTCCAGGAAGCCTCTCTGACCATCCATCAACACAGAGCTCATATGAAGCCTACATGAGTTTAAAGGTCAATTTATCTCTGACCTTTTGATCAATCTGAGTAAATATAGGCACTCCTGGCCAGCCCAGCTCTGCAAGAGAGTTTGCAGAGGTACTGAACCTAGAAGAGAGTTTATGCACAGTGATCTCCTGGAGCTGTGCAATGGAGTGCAATGCCTGGTTCAGAGGGAAAGCTATACCTGTTTCTCAAGGGAATGATATTCTATAATGCAGCAAAAGTCAGTGTTCATGGGGATATGGCTACCGAGTGCCAGTTTAAAAGACACAGGTACATCAAAGAATCTCACTTCAGAATACATTCCTTCATTAAGCAAGCCTCGTGGTTGTATAATGCACAACCCCAGAGTCCCCTATCAAAATGTCAAGATTTTTTTCAGAAATACAAAATATCACATATATTTGCTAATTAATCATAGTGTGTTTCCTTTGCTTATCTCTACTGTTTTCATTGGTCAGTAGATCCCAGATGAAATGCTGGCTTTTTTAATGAACTCAGGGCATTTGAAATCACCAACCAATATTCAAAAGGCCAGTTCTTTCTGATGTTGTCTATACACATTCTCCAAGTACGAAAGTATGCAAATATACTGGGTTTATTAAAATCTTACATCAGTGCTGAGGCATTTATGACTGTGAATTCAAAAGACTTGACTGACAGAATTGCTTCCATTGTTTCACTTGACTGACATAGCTTAAAAGTCACATTTAGCTGCCAGAAGAATTACCAGATGAGATATTCCTTGTACCTTTGTCCAGGTATTTCTGGACAGGTACCAGTTCCAGAGGCCTCTGTGACTTAGATGTCTAACTGCTTGCACGCATCAAGGTTCTTTTCATTTAAAATCATGTATGAGAAGCATTGGACTTTGAAGATCCTTGTGGGTCCCTTCCAACTCAGGATATTCTGTGATTCTAAGATTTAAAATAAAAGGGTGTCTGAACAAGGAAAGTGGATGGAGATAGCCCTGCAAGGTACCCTACTGCCAAGTGTCTGCACTCAAATATTTATAAACACCTGACAGCTCCCCATCACGTATCAGCCATTCCCCACACAGGCATGAGGGGAAGCAAAGGCCACTGCACACAGAAAGGAGTCAATCAGTCAAATGCACACAATGGCTCAGGAACAAGGTTTTAATCCCAACAGAGAAAATGCAGAAGGCTCACCTTGATTTTTTCCTGCCATTTGCTATGAAATGATAATTGCCAGGGGATGAAGGATCACTGCAGTCCTTCTTCCAGGCATGCACAGTAGGGTCAGGTATTTGAACATGACAAGCTTCTGTTTTCTCACTACAACCTAGATGGTTGATGTTCTAGGTTCTAGGTGATATTCTGATTCAAGGATCTAGTTCATGAAGACAGAGCCAGGACCAGGTGAAGTCTTTAGGTAAAATAGTCAAAGTTCCCCTGGGCCCTGAAAATTACATTCAATGCAGTCACCAGCAACAGGAAACCAGATCTCCTTAAGCTGAGGAATAGGACAAAACAAGGACCCCTGGTGCTGTCTGGCTGCTTGATCATATCTGTAAAGTAACAGAACTTTAAAATATCCTGTTTGGTACTGATCTCCTCTACAATCTACTATTTGTAAGATACAAGCCACGGTAACAGTAACTACATGCTGGCTACCTCATGAAACCAAAATACTGATCGTGAGAAATGTGGGAGAAGATTGAATAATATTTTTATCTCAAAACTGCTGTTCAGTGTCTGTATGTGACAGTAGTTATAATTCTGATGTATCTAAACTCGAAGTATTTTTATTATATTGAAACTAGAAGATTGGCTTCCATAGGAGATCAGTAAACATAAAGTGAATAGAGGAGCCTGATTTTGCAGAAAACAAAGAGACTTATGTCTGGTCCTAGCTGCCCAGTGGAGAAGTGCTAAGATAAACAAAACAACTTTGCAAGATAAGCTTATTAAAATAACCAAGCGCTTCAAGAGGAGCCACCTACAAAATGGAAGACAATAAGCAAAGATAGACCTAAATACTTCGAGAGACAAAAAGTAGCATGAATATGAAAAGCCCTGCTCATTGTCAGATCCAGATTCTATGGATCTTAAACTATTGTCCATCTAGTAAGTGGATACATGTGCATTTTTTAAATTATCTAAATGATGTTTGTGTTTGTGGAAATGAGTTACAGAAAGCATAAAAGGAAAAGCTGGTGAGGAGCTGGACTTGGGAATTGATAGGGTAATTAAAGATTTTGGAGAAAGTTTAGGCCTGAAAAAAATGAAAACTGTATATAGAATAGAAAGGAAAAATTATATGAATATGGAAAATCTAATCCAAGCCTCAGAGAACAGGATCAAGTCCTGACCTCATAAGACTTAGCACAGAAAGATTTGGATTAAAATCAGCACTTGGCAATGCTGGGATTTTGAATGTTTAGAAAACACAGAGTGCAAAGGGCAATTATAAGATAAAAACTTGATTCTGGTCCAGCACACAGCTGACGCTGTTTGTGTCTGTGGGTGCTTAAAATCTGTGCAGTGACTTTAATGATACCCAAGGGCCCGGATTTCCCATCCAAAGGGAGTCATACCCATCCAGGGAGCTGTATCAGCTTTGTTCCAGGGCGCTGAGGGGCACTCATGAGAGGCACAGAGGATGAGCAGGACACCACAGGCCTTTGCAAGGTAGTCCCAGCCTTCAGGGAGGAGCAAGGAGCCAAGTCACCTTGAACTCACAGCCTCCTGCTGCTTCTCAGGAGCAAAGACAAGACCCTGTGGTCTGTACAAAGTAAATCCAGTTATAAGTTTCCAAGGAATTTTTGTACTGTTTTCTCCTTTTCTTCTAGGTTAGAAGTATTAGTTAGCTCTTCTGTCACCTTCACTGAAGAACTGTATGAGTAGCTCTTTGCTCCCTAAGCACATACCTGGAGTGGGACTTAGTTCCATGGTTCTAATCATCTGAAAGTTTATTTAGTCTAAGTCAATTAGTCAAGTGTCCTTGGAGTTAGCCAGGCATCTCAGGAGCAAACTTGTCTCACCTCTCTTGATTAACTACCCTGGCAGAGTATAAATCAGTCTCTAGAACTACCTGTCTCTGCCATGGCCCAGAGAAGGATCTTGTGAGCCAGTGCAGATGGCTCAGCATGGCTCATCATTTTATGCTGAAATGAATCAGCATAAGATGAAATGAATCCCGCCTTTAAAAACAATAACCTCTTAACCTTTTCCTCTTTAAATTTAGATTTTTCACTAGCAAACATATTTCCCAATCTATTACTTATTTTCAGGGCTTTTCACTGAAGTAATTTCAATTTATACAGGTCCATCTTGGACTATGGAAGTGTGCACAGGACAACATCCCCCAGTAGTCACAGCAGCATTACCATATACACACAGTGTAATACCTAATATATGCATAATAACCTCCTTATCAGTACATGATAGCCTGTGTCCTCTTCTTCATTACTTCAATTTTTTCCCAAGTTTGCACTGTAGGAGCTTCTGGAATATCTTCCTGTATACATTTTCCTTCAGGATAACACGAGGTTTGCTACTGAAGCTGGGCTATTTCACCACAGCTAAAAATTAGGGAATGAGGCAGAAGAAACATGTGGAAAAGATAAAGAGAATGAGGAACCAGAGGAATGCAGACCTAGGAGCTTATTTTGACTCCAATAAAGGTGAAATAAATCAGGAATGAACTTTTAATGAAGGCTGGCAGTGGACAGACTGAAAGGGAACTATCTTTCAAGTGACAGATGGAAACACTGTGCTGTGACTTCCATAGATGCAAAGCAGCAGGATCATCATGATCAAGAGAAAATAAAAGGTCACCAGCCATTACTCACAATAAAACATTTGGCATGAGTAAGAGGCATAACTTATCTCTTCAGGAACTCTTCAGGTCAGGTTATTGGTGAAGGACATGGTAGACTTTTTTGTTAAAATGTTGAAAGTGTTTTACTTCCTCATGTTCTGAGGTATGCCAATGCATTTGCCCAGGACACTGTCTGTTTAGGGGTAGGAGAAGGAATTGCACTGCTCCCATCAGCTTTGCATCTTTAGCTTTTGCTCATCTAGTTCAAGAGAAAAAAAACTGAGCTCAAACTGACTCTAAACAAGGGTCAGTTAAAAACAGGCATTACATAGCAGAGACTGATGGTTTTCAGTTCAGAGCAGTCTTCTGGTCAGTGCTTGCAAAACACTGATTATTTTTGAGCAATACCCTTTGATTAAGTCTGTCCTTAGGTGTGTCTCTGTCTGCAGCAGGCATATGATCATTTGGACTGCTCTCTGCCACCCCAGGTCATGCCCTGCCTGGTGGTCTCTTTTGTGGCATTCAGGCTATAGGTGGACAGGAGGGATTGGGATCACCTCATTTGGAATAGTTCTCCAGCATGGACAGTGAGGGAACCAGGGCTCCACCTTGCCATAAGCACTCATGGAGTTCAATTTAGCTGCTGCTGCTGTTAAGATTTATTTTTTTCTTTTCCATGTTTGTTACCTTTTAAGATACTTCAATTTTTATAACGCCTTTGCATCTACACAAAACATTGCTTTCCATTCTGTCATTATCCTTGCTTGTATGGGTGACCTGTGGGCCTGTCCACTAGGAATTCTGCATGGCTGGAACTGGCATTCCCTGTGAATGAGTGCAAAGTGTCTTTAGAAATTGGCACAAGTCCAGTTCACAGATGCCATGGCAGTGCCAGGCACCTTGGCATGCAGATACTCGTGCTAACAACAATAGTGAACACCATCACAAACCTGAAACTGGATTTTTTTTGGAGAATAATTTTTCAAAGAAAGTGAAGCCATAGGAAATGGGATCAATCTGAACTGTAGCTAATTGTCAGGAAGAGATTAGCATAGTGCAAGGATGAGTTTGACACTGGGAAATTAATTCATGTTAGTTTCAGGGGTTTTCCCTGCTTTTTCTTTGTTGGTTTTATTAGTAAGTATGCATATATTTGCATGATTACCATGATTGTTATTAGTCCTTGCATCAGAATGGTGGTTACACCAGTCACAGATTTGTAGAAGTGGGCTCATTAGGACAAACAGAGGGAAAGGAAACTAGAGACTATGAAGTAGGATAGCTGGAATGGTTTGAGCCATCACATCGGTTTTCTTCCACTCCTTCTTGGGGTTTCATTACACAAGCAGTGTTGATGAATGGGTTCTCTGTGAGTTCTAATGAGGGAACATGTGACTGACTCCTTGTTGTGTTAGAGCCTGCATGGCCTCCCTCCACTGAATGAGAGGCTGCCTCTATACCCCTTTGACCAGGAAGATCCTTAAGTCTAAATAGATAGATAATAATAAGAAAGCTGAAGGTTTTTTTGTTCTAAAAACTTGTGCACTTGTATTTAACATTTATGGCATCAATAGGGACCTAATTTTGGGTTCTGCTCCAGCTGGGTGGGCTGTCACCGTCCCTCGGATGGCCCCCATGACCCCAGCCTCCAGACCCAGGCAGCTGCTGGCCTGGCTGCACGGTGGCACTCAGACCCTTGTTCTGTTCTTGTGTTGAGGCCCTGTGTGTGCTCAGAATGTGAATGTTTACATTCACTCATTGCTTCTACTGATAGGCTTAACCTTGTGGGTTTTACATTTAATGATCAGTCCTACTTTGAATGCAGCCCGATTCATAAAATATTCAATTTTTGCTTATTAGCTCTAGATGAATGTCAGACTGTGTATGCTGGATTAAAAATCTTGGCTATTAACATTTAGCCTCTCCAGTTAACAGTCACTGCTAATCAAGATACATTTCAGTCATGGCTGATGCCACTGCAGGGTGAAGGGACAGACTAGGCAACCTGCTGAGAGACCTTGCAGCAGTTTTACCCTTAGAGAAAAGCCTGGCATGCAGCTTATGCTCATTTAATTGTTCAGTATTTCAAAAGCACTGATGTGCTTTTGCAATTTCTACACTGATTGCATTAGAGAAATTTGAAACTGTGTAAAATATAGATTTAAAAAATGTATTTAAACCTGCCTGTCTTTTGTAACATCAATATTCAGCAAACACAAGGGTACTAACCAGGAGAACAGCATGGCTTGGTTGCAGAGTAGGGAGGTAACAAGCCATGCCCGTCCCACCTTTGAGGAATTCTTCAGCAGTAATGAAGTACAAGCACCAGAATCACTGGGTTCCTGAAAGCACCAAGTCTCAGGGTATGCTCATGGCTGATGGAAGATGCAATCTTGCCCCCCACAATCGATATTTTTGTTATCTTGCACTTCACAGCTTCTCTCTCTGTCACAACAATGCCCTAAGGTTGTGTTTAGACTTCCCTGTGCTCCTCAGCTTGAAACACCAACTTGTCAGATCCCTGTGCTTTGTCCCCAGTTATGAAGATCTGGGACCTACTGTCCCTGGACATCCAGAGATGTGAACCAGCTTGTCCTGAAGAAGAGGCTTTCCCTCTGAATATGTTGAGGAGTGAGACTGCAACACCTAATAAACAGTAAAAAGCTGTTTTATTAAATGCACTGCTATTAGGAGTGGAAACTGAGAGGATGTGTGATTTGAAATGCTGCACTGTGTTTTTACCAGCCACTGACCAGACAGTGATGAATTATGTGCCTAAATTCTACCTCTTAGTCTTTGGAAATGTGGAGATCTTTGGCTTTGACCCCTAATACATCAACTTTTCACTAAGTCCTCAAAATTTAGTCCATGGCTGCCAGTACATTTTCTCCCAGACAGTACAGCTATTATGCCATTTCATTGTCACAGTGTCAAGGGACCTAAGAAAATTTATGAAAACAATATATTTTGTCTGAGACAAGTTGTATTCTGTGGTGAGAATATGTGGAGGCTCTCAGTTGCTGTGTTTTCACAGAAAGTTTGCTTTGCTTTCAACATCATGCATTCAAAGGATAATGCGCCAAAATCCAGGCAGAACACATTTTATTTAATTAGTTAGAACCACATGGGATGAGAGAAGTAATGGGACCATAAAAACCAGAAACTGAATCCTAATGTGATTAGATGTGAGGGTTCCAGACTAAAAAGAAAATTCATCTTTATGCCATCAAAGAGGCTTTATTAGGGTTATGTACAGCATTCTGCTCATACCTGTTGAAGAGAGATGCTTTTGGACTAAGACCCACGTACAAAAAAGCTATGAGGATCAGGAAATGTGTATCCCAGTATATGAGGATCCTGAAGTGCTTGACAAGCATCACAGCATTGCAAACATAAAAGCAGAGAGGGGAATATGGTACCTGGTTAAATGTACCCTGGTGTGCTGGTTTTGGTGCTGGCTGGCATTTCACCATCACACGTGGTGTAAACGTTTTGGAAGCAGAGGCTACTGAGATGAAAAAAAATGAACCTTTGAACCAGACATTGCAGGAGAGAGGAAGGAAAAACTACCAGCCTGGCTTTGGGAGAGGTTTGGCCTGCTCTATATGGAGCTAAACTTATTCACTAGAAGAATTATATAATGTGTCCATGATCATAGAAAAACAGACTTGGTGACAGAGACTTTTGCTCTGTTGTATCTCAACAGGAGCCCTTTTAGGGCTTTGTGCCTCCAACACTCCCATGGACCTTCAAATGACTCTAGGGCATGCACCACATACCCTCCATTGCAGGCAATACAGCCTTCTGTTTTAAATACTCACATTAAAAATATAGAACATTAATTATTATTTCTTAGAGCCACAAGAGAAAGATAAGGACCAGAAGAATCCCAGGAATAAGTGTTAAATATTGTGGGCATTGGGAGTCTGGGGCACTTGGCATTAAGTCTATAGATATAACCATAGCTATCCTTGAAAATAGTCTGTAAAACTACCCACTTCTGCTCTTGGAACAGCTTTCCCCAATTTTCAGTGTTTCATAAAGGACTTGAAATGTCTCTGCAACCTTTATTTCTGACAATTTGATAATCGTGTGTCTCTCAGGATGAAGAGGTCTTGGAGTTTGATTTAACCATCCTTGAATCAGACAGAATCCTTTAATCAGAGGAAGAATATGTATTTCTAATTTCATTCTGTTTCGTGGCCCTTTAATTTTCTTCCCTCCCATTTTTCCTAAAAAGGCAGGACTGTACCCATTTTAATCAATATTTGTGACTCCCATGACAGATGCCCCCGTCTCTGATCACCATAAACTGTCACTTGAGGTATTACGGAAGAGGGACAGGGAACCCTGTCCACACTTATGGCCTGTTTCTTCCAATGCGTGGCTCCAGGAAATGGAGAATGACAGAGGGTGAGCAAGTGTCTGGCTCAGAGGATGCCTTGGATTTGGGAACCTTCTGCCTTGAGCCTGTGAAGTGTGGAAGGTCAGGTATGACTGACATGACTGCTGGATGTGATCTGTACAAACACACTGGACAAAACACATTTGCAAACTTTGACCATCCCCAAAGCCAGTTCTCCTGGTGCCACCCTCCTGGTAAAGTAGAAACCTGAGCAGTGCAAAACCCTGCTGGGTGTGTAGGGGACCAGCCTAAAGGATCACAGTGAGTTTGGTGTCACTGTTGCTTCTGGATGAGCCAGTCCCTTGCCCTGTGGGTGAGTCTCTCAGGGGTCTCATGGACAGTTCTGTGTTTGGAGGCCATTCTGGAGGAGCACTGACACGTGTCACTGTCACACAGCACAAACTGCTGTTGGCACCAGGTGCCAACCCTTATTTTGAGGGGCCCTCATGAGGAAAGCACTAAGAATCCACACCTTGGCAGCCACAGGGGCCATCTGGCAGCCCCAGGGTGGCTGCAGAAGGTTCAGAAGTAGATTCCAACACATCTAAGGCCTTTGGAGAGTGAAGAGCAGAAAGCCCACGACTGCCCTACAACTCCCTGGCAGGAGGGTGTAGCCAGGTGGGACTCAGTCTCTTCTCTCGAGCAACAGCGACAGGACAAGAGGACACAGCCTTAAGCTGCGCCAGGGGAGGTTTAGGCTGGACATTAGGAAGAATTTCTTCACAGAAAGGGTGACTGGGCATTGGAATGGGCTGCCCAAGGAGGTTTGGAGTCACCGTCCGTGGAGGTGTTTAAGAAAAGACTGGATGTGGCACTCAGTGCCATGGTCTGGTTGACACGGTGGTGTTGGGTCACAGGTTGGACTCAATGACCTCAGAGCTCTTTTCCAACCTCGTTAATGCTGTGATTCTGCGATTCTGCTGCTCCGCGACAGCCGCGCTCCTCAGCCAGGGGCTCCCTCCCCAAACGCTCCGGGAGGCAGGAGAGGAGCCAGCAGCACGCCCGTGCCTCGCTGCGGGTCAGCGCCCGTGGCCAGCATCCCGCGGGCGGGCCGGTCCCCCCGGCCGGTCCCGCAG
>VZRJ01013389.1:311698-363545 GCA_013397565.1 Ptilonorhynchus violaceus | reverse complement strand
TTATTTTAGTTATCTTCATCTTATTTTTATTTTATAATTTACATTATTACTGGTATTTATTATTTATTATTTATTACTATATTATTATTATTATTATTTAGTTATTTATTTTTATTGCCATTTATGTTCATTATAATTTATTTTCATTGTCGTTCATTTTTCCTTATTGTTTATTTTTGCTATTTTCATTTTATTATTTTTTTAATTCAATTTTGTTTTATAGATTTACATTTTATTTCTCTGGTTCTTCCACTGTCCAGTCCCGGCATCCCCCACACCTGTGCAATTCTTCCAGTACCCCTGAATCTTTTGGACAGGCAAGGCCGTCTATGCTCTGCATCCTCTGCACCCAGCGCAGGGGTGTTAGGCAGAGGCCCTCAGTCACACGTGATTCATTTAAATCTTGAGCTGCCTTTTGTTTAGCACAGGTAGAACCATAAGGGAAAAATGCTTGAAATCAGCTGGATGACTGGGAAGTTTCTAGCTCCCCTTTCAGCGCAGGTATGGATTTGAGAGCATGAGCAGCCTGGCAGAAATGGACAGGCAGCATCAGGGCCCGGAGCCTTCTTGCACTTGAGTGGCAATCTGCTGGTTTTAACCCAATCCACGCTAGAACTCCTCTGTGCCTGCCCACAGTGAATCTCTCCCCTGGGAATTTTGTTCTGATATATGTGCCAAATAAATTGTGTCTGTGCGGTAGATTTTTTTTCCCATGCCTTTGGCATATGAAACAGTTGCTTTTTGGCCCCTTAGCATTGGGAGGTATGGAGTGAGATAGCCCCTGTCGCATGTGGTAATCTCGGAGCATAATGAGTGTGCATACATCCACAGATCCAAGTAGTATCTCCTGCCAAACTGCAAACAAATTACTTGAGAGATGTGTTACAAAATGTGATTTTGTCCATCCACTTTTCACGTGGCTTTTAATTTCCACTATTCATTTCTATATAATTCTAGAAGTCTATTTAACCATTATGTTAAGGTGTGTAGCATGCAATTTGAATGATACACAGAATGCAGTGACAAAGTCATTGGCATTATTTCCTAAGGACGATTCTCTGATAGCAAACTGCTGAATAATGACCGAATGTTTTGAGTATGCTTATACAATTAGTAAAAATTAACCATTGCTTTTCTATAAAGCACAGTTGGTTCTGAACACAGTGTTACGGCTAATTTTTAACTTACGCCGTGTGTCGCAGCGAAACTCAATTACAGAAATTAGCCAGTGGTAGGTGTCTGTTCATGCCTTGTAAACAAAAACATTTCCAGTGGCATGGGTTTGTACAGCAGTAGTGCTACCTTCCCTCTCTTGAATGAGTTGGAGTGAAAGAGTTGGTGTGTAACAGCTTTTAGTATACCCATGTTTTTCATGGTTGCCATGGGAATATTTTCATGGCAGGCCCGCACAGCCCACTTACGTTCTTCTGTAAGAGCATCAGAACAGAAAAGCAGTACTAAGCCATGTTAAATTGTGTGCTTTGCTGTTTGCTACCTGTAGACAGCAGCAAGTGGCAGGGGGAATGAGTTTTCTATTTACTTCTTTTTGCACTAAATCTCCACCAAAATGCTCCAGTTTCGTGCTGTAGCGGTTTTTCTCCTGTCTTTACACAAAGGTTGGAAAAATGTACAGGCACAAAAATTACTATTGATGAAGTACCCTCTTCAGCCACTTTCCTTTAGCTGTTACGTACCACTCCTGCTTCACCTCGGATTCACACTTGTCCGTAAATCATCGAACTTGCAGCCAGGCGATGAAACTGTGGTTTCAGGTCTCCTTACACTGACTGAAAACTCCTGCTAACATGCACAGCTGCTGCAGAGATCTCTTCTCCTGCCCGCTGCGGGGTGAAGTGTGTGATTTTTAAAGTGAGGTGCTCCCTGGAGACCAGGTTTGCTGTTGCTCCGCGTTTGCTGTGCGTTCCTTCGGAGAGTCTCTGGTTTTGAGCTGCCTGAGGCTCTGCCGGCTGAGGCTCCGTGGTTGCTGCCTTTGGGTGAGGAAGACATCGGTCCATGCACAGCTGTAAAACAGCAGAAGGCTCTTGTCGCACTGAGGTGTGCTCGAGTTCCCTGTTACGGCCCTCAGAAAAACAGGAGATGGCAGAGCAAACAAAGACCTGCTGTGCCAGCACGAGGGTGCAAACAAACGTGGCACAGAGCTGCCACTTGGCTGTCTCTTCTCTGTTTATTTCTTTAGGTGATGCAAACTGTCCATCTGCAGACTCAGACCCTCTTTGGGGGCAGATCTGCCCATCTTTTTATCCAGATGTGATTAGTAGGGTATAAAATTTAGAGAGAAAACCTGATAATGAAATAGCAGTGCAGAGGCCTTCACAACTCTGGCAGTCACTGTTCTTTCAAGGGACTGATGTTTTATCTGAAGATGCCACTTCCTTTGCTGAATAATTTTTAGTGTCCTTTATTGCAGGTTTGATTAAAGGGAAGAATAAAAGTAAGGAACTGGCTAATTTAGATTTTACGTAATGAAAATCTATTCAAAATTAGTCTTCATTTCTTTCAAGTCAAAGAAATGGTCTGTGGCTTTTCTGAAGATGTCAGATAATCTCAGTACAGTTGATGATAATGAAGATTTCTGAGGAACAGGAGGATTTACTAAGGAGTAGATTCTGTTTTTTATAAAACTTCTACAGAAGTCCTTGAAATTTTTTGTGAATGGTGTAGATTTAAGAGAAATATTTTAAAAGAAAATATCCCAGAGTAGAAAAGCATATATGAAAATGCTTAGCCACACGCAGTATGGAGTATGCCTGGTACTAAAGAATATTTAGATCAGAAGCGTAACAGACCCTCACAGAGCTGGAATGTGCATTGTGACAGGTCCTTCTCTTTGCTTGGAGTCCTCTCTTTTGATTTGAAGGGCTTCTCAAGCGTGAAGGTCTAAACAACTATGAGAAAACTATGAAATTATGTCATCAAATTTGTCTGTCTTCTTAATTGATACACCAATGACAGAAATTTTCTTCAAATAAAATCTTGGAATCTGTTCAGAGATTTTGTTTAAAGACTTTCTCCTTATGTTTTCAGAAGTGTCTTCCTGTCCCTGATTTTGCCGAGGGAACTGCTTTCCTTCCTTTGTTTTCAAGCAAGTTACCAGATTTTATCCTAATTTTCTGCCAGTCCTACTCAAGAAAATGCTTCTCTTAAATCTCTGGTGCACTTTACAATCAAAGTGAGGTTAATTGATTTTTTTTCGTCCTGAAAGATGAAGCCTTTTCTAAGTTATGGGGAGTGTTATTTGAAGTATGCTTGGTGTTTTGCTGTTCACAAGCAACCTGTCATGTTCCTGTAAGTTTAGAACCAAAACATACTGTAAGATAAAGTATTTCTATTGTTATGTTAGGTTTTGAATGTATTCCCATATCTATTCTTGCCTTATTGAGGTAACACTGTGCTCTCTACTCTTCTTAAGCCTCTCTTGTTATTTGTGTGACAATTTAATGTGCTGTATAATTACAGTAGCTCTCACTGCATCTCTGAGCCACTTTAAAGTTACTTTAAAATTAAAAATGAAACCAAAACACCCCAAACAAGACAAGGTGTTTTGATAGCTGTTATCTGAAGGTATTCTATGTGTTTTAAAATAGACTGATGCAGAGGGCAAAATTGTTTTATAAAACAAAACTGGGGCACGTTGTAAGAAAAATGTAGATGAAATGCATAATATTCAGTAGATGCTTGTTTCTTTTTGCTCTCTGGTAGCAAATTACAATGTCTCAATACTCTTCCTTTGAAAAGATGGTTTGCCAAACGAGTCACTATTTTTGGAGGACATTACTAGTCTGGGAGTCCTATGCTTGATGCCCATTTGGAGAAGAAAAAACCTCACACTAAACAAAAATGTGGGCATGGATGAAGTAGCTGTGCATGATGAACCAGAATGGGTGTGTCTGTGGGAGGACTCTGACCCTCTCCAGCGGATATCACTCTCTCTGGGATGCACTCTGGCAATGGATATCCAGGACCTTTCCCTGTCAGTTGATGTGATGAAGTTCTTGGTTCACATTTTCAGTCACCCATCTCTGTATTTGCCATCAGGGAGTTTTTCTTCTGAATTCAACCACTCTCATGGCTGCTGCAAAGCAGTGTGAGGCAGTTAGATGGAGCCTGCATTTGACTCTTAGATATTTCACAGAAAGAACTTGGCAATGCACAGTAAACAGAACAGAAAGCAGCTGCATAATGTTGTGAAATAGTTTGGTAGCCTAGGCAGCAGGGACAGCACTTGTAATTCACCGTCTGAGACCTCCTAATTGGTCTGAAAGCTGATTTGATAAGAAGCTTTCCAGTCTACCTGCAGGAGCCATCTCATCTCACAAGGCTTAGGGTGCTGCATCATTAAGGAAAGCTTTTCCATCAGCTTATTTAACCATTATGGAAGGGTGTTGTTAGAGAAAGTTCATTCAGTCTGTTCAGCAAAATGTGACACTGCTATGGAAGGGGAAAAAAGGTAAGGCAGATGGGAAGATGTGCTGTAGGATCTCACCTTTTGAGCTCCAATCCCTAATGTTCATCCCGTAGGGTTATACAAGAGCTAGTCTAAAAAAAGCCCCTATCTTGCATATAGTATGGATAGTATGGATTTCTTCCTTATAGGATAGTGTGGTTACTGGGTATTCAGGATACCACTGTTGTACCTGCACATCTGATGTTCTGCACTATTTGCTAACATAAACACTGCCAATTGCTGTCTTGGAAAACTTTCAGTTTTCCTGATCAAAGGTGACATGGAAAGAGTAAATGTTTCAATTTTGTGCTCTTCGTCCGTGAAAACGCAGTTAAAAATAAATTACTTGGTCACCCTGACCACAGATGTGCACCTGCATCCTCTGTCTCCATCCTCTGTTTTCTCATTGCCTTCTTTTCTTACTTTAATTCTCTCGTAGCATCAAGAGGTTGCCAAAAGATCGCATTCCGTGTACTTGTGATTTTTGATTTGCTCATTTGACTCCTTGGCACCATCAAGTACAGGAATAATTTTAGAGAAACAGAGTTCATTGTGCTTCGCCTGCTGTAGTGAGTGACCACAGTGTCAGCCTCCAGCACGTAACAGGATGTCAGACACCACAGTGACACGAGTTGGGGTCGCTGGTCGACACAAGTCTGGGTCAAGTGCTTGATGCCTGCGGTCCCAGCAGCTGTGGTGAGCAGCCCACTGCTCTGGCTCCATCCTGGGAGTGTTCAGGCTGTCTGACAGGATTTTAGGAGTATGTTGACAAGGATGCTGTCAGCTGCTGGAGGTAGTCTTATCAACTGGTGACTGTGTGTAGTCTTATCAAAAGCTGGAGAACGGTGCCAAACAGCTAAGTAGTCATGTTTGCACTGCCTAAGTAGGCAGCTCGAGCAATGTGGGCTTACACAGTCCTGATAGTCCCAAAGGTAAACTTCCAGTACTGCTTGTATTGTTATAAACCAGCAGAGAGTTTGTTCTATATTTACATGTCTTACGCAGCAGCTAATGACAATGAATTAGGTCTTATGCTTAATTTAATCAATTGAGAAGGCTTTTCATATCCAGAAGTTACTGTTCTGTATGTAAACAATCTGGGTGATTTTGGCACACTTCCCACTGGCGCAGTTTCTTTCTCCATAGCACAACTGAGAACTGTAATTAAATAATTATGTTTTTTCAAGATAAAAAGCTATGTTGTATCGCTGCCCCTTCCCAAAAGAGGAGTTGTTTGCCTTTGTGTTCTGCCTCTGTTCAGTAGTGGTTATTTCACAGAGTGCAGTAGTGAAGTTCATCATGGTTATAAAAGTTTGCTGAGCAGGGCCCTAGTGTATTGAAGATCTTCCTTTGGATTTCCTTTACTGAGAAAGTGTCTTGATGTACCTAAGAAGCACTCAATTACGATTCTAAAATCATTCACACATTCCTGAGGAATCACAGTAACAGAATACTTTGGGTTGGAAGGGACCTCTAAAGGTCATCTAGTCCAACCTCCTTGCAATGAGCAGGGACATCTTCAACTAGGTCAGGTTGCACAGAGCCCTGTCCAACCTGGCTTTGAATGTTTCCAGGGGTGGGACATCCACCACCTCTCTGTGCAACCTGTTCCAGTGTTCCACCACCCTCATTGTAAGAAATTTCTTTCTTTATATCTAACCTGAATCTACCCTCTTTTGGACTAAAACCATTATCCCTTGTCATATCGTGACAGGCCCGACTAAAAATTTCATCCTCATCTTTCTGATAAGCCCCCTTTAGGCACTGGGAGGTGTTATCAGGTCTTCCCAGAGCCTTCTCTTCTCTAGACTGAGCAACCCCAATCCTCTCAGCCTTTCCTCACAGGAAAGGAGTTCCATCCCTCGGATCATCTTCATGGCCCTCCTCTGGATCTGCTACAATAGGTCCATGTCTTTGTTGTGGTGAGGACTCCAGAGCTTCAGCCAGACTTCATCCAGACTACATTAATATCATTAAAGTTTCAATCACTTAATTTTTATATACCCGTTTTTGAACTTAACATGATTTTCCTTCTGGGCTGACAACATATTTCATCCTTGTATGTCAGATATTATTCTTATTGCTGCCTTGCAAGATGGTTTGTCAAAATGTGATTGTTCATCTAATTCACTGCTTTTTTTCCCTTATGGACTGTTTTGTGTCTAAAATTTATGATTTCGTAATGTTGCATAACTCTTGTTCAATGTGTTTTTTTGCTAATTTCAGTGGTAGTGAGGGTGCACTACAGGCACTGGTATTCAAACCATGAATGTCTAGCATTCTTTTAAACAACCCACACATGCTCTTGTATTTTGCACAGCTTGCTCTGTCCTGTCAGTTTTCTGTTCAAACAGCTTGCTTAAAGGAAAAGTCAGTATGAAGTCCCTTGGAAAACTGTATTTTCCCCACAAACCATTATTTGGTTTGGGGCAGGAGTGCTGTAAGGGAAGAGAAAGAAGAATGGTCATCAGTGTCTCATTTGGGGAGACCCTGAGTTCTGGGTAAGTTAGTAATAAAGGAGATGCTGAAGAGTGCCTGTCAAGCCACAGAGGAGTTGCACTGACCTAGAAACAATGATAATATTATTTATGGGAAGAGCAGTCTTCCAGGGAGAAAGACAGTGAAGTATTTTCAGGGTCAAAGCTCTCCAAGGGAATTCAACTCATCTTTTTCTTCTCCCTGTCTCATCTCTTCTCCCATGTCCTCCTTTGTGCTGCCCCATTGCCAGACAAATGTTCCCACCTGCCCAGAAAATGTGGGGCTGCTGTTCCTACGCCACCCACAGCCCCACAGAGCTCAACTGCATGGGCTTTGTGGGCTCTTAACAACATCAGGAGCAGGAGTGGGAGCAGCTATGGATGGAGAGCAGGGAACTGCCAAAGGAAACTATGGGTATCAGGATTTTTGTAGCGGGTCTGTGCATGTTTGTGTAGAGGAAAGGAGGGCAGGGGACAGGATGGGGGAATGCAAAGTGAAAACCATCCCTGGAAGAATGGGTGGTCAGGTCTAGAAAGTTTGAGACCTCTTGGGCTGCTTCTGGTCACTGGCACAAATGGCAAAATACATCCCAGATGCACTAATGTTAAGGCTGAAGAGTGTGGCTGTGGCTCATTAGTCTCAGGCATCTTGCAGTTGCAAAGGTTATTGGATTATGGTGGTGACCTGGCTTCTGTTGGTGCTTTGTGTTTCAGGTGGTTACAAAGTTCACTGAACTTTTAATTCATTTTAACTCAGCTCATTTTACAGATGTTACTTTGTACTATTCAACTTCACGTTTTTCAGTTTCCACAGCGCTGGAAGTGAGGAGGGTGGGGAGGAAAGATGCCTCTGTAGCCTCCTGCCCCCCAGCCAGCTGGTCGTTATCTTGATGGTATAATTCATACATAAAACATTGAATTCAGTGTGTTCAGTTGACTGCACATGGCAACAGCTGATCAAACAGCAGGTTCACGCTGTGCACCATGATTACCTGGATTATGTGGATGGCTTGAGGATAAACTGGCCTCATTTTTGCTTGAGTGATAAATCTGTGTTTGAATGTATTAAATATTGGAGCAAGACACCTCTTTTGTTCCAATAGGAGTTAATTTTTTATGAGGCAGCTGGGCCAGAATCAGTGAGTTATGCTAAATAGTGACCACAAATGAGGAAAGGAAAGAGTGCTGGGAAGTGGCAGGGTCCAGCTTAATTTTCCAGTGGTTTGGATAGATAAAATGTTCCCAAATCCTTGTAAGCTTTGTGATTTGGGCTCTGTGTGTGTGTACACACCTACTTGTGTGTGTGGGCTGTGATGATGATAGGGATTTCCAAAGCATTGCTGGGAAAACTGGGGCGTTGCTATTTGGAAGTGCTATTGAGAGATACTCAATATAAATCTGTAATTATTAGGTGCAATTGGGTGGGAATCATTAGCTGAAGACCAAGTAAAACATGAAAGAAAATGGATAGCCATGGAATGAAGACATGGTGGCTCTGCTGGGTTTTGCTGCTGCCCAGCCTGACCTTCTCTAGGTGAGCACCTGTGAGTCATCAGATACTGAGAAATCTGGGAAATTACATGTACTCTGTAATGTCAAGATATGAGAATGATAGCCTGTTTATTTTTTAAGTTCACTTCTTCTAGTTGATCGTGTTTTTTGAGCATTTGCTTTTCTCAGAGGACTAAAAAAGATTGAATTCCTTGCTTGAGAACAGGCAAGACTTGGCAAAACAGATAAGCGTTTCTCTTCTGAGACAACTGTTGCATAATTTTGAAAAATTTTCCAGATGCAGCTTAGCCTTTTTTTTCCCACATCACTGTGCATGGAAGGCAAAACTATTCTTCAGAGTAAATCTGTCTGGCATTTTATTTGCCTGTATATCTCTCCATAATAGTAATGCCTAAAAGGATGCTTTTAGGAAACAGCCTGTACAGTGCCTCAGCCAGTTCACTGTGCTCAGCTTTATTTGTTCTAATGCTGTGATCTGTTTGTTGTTGCACTTTCAGTTCTCTCTCTCCTTTTTTTTTGTCCCCTCTCTGTCTATTGTGTTTTGAGGCAGCCTAGACGGTAAACTGTCAGAAAGAGATGGCCTAAGCTAAAGGAGGCCCTGGGATTGAAGGCATGTGATAATATCAGAGTACAAATAATAATTTCTGTATTACTGTTATTATTATTATTATTATTATTACTGTTAGCAGCTTGAACTCTTCAGTATATCCTGGAGCTGTAACAAAAGACATGCAGAATGTGTTTGGGGTGGGCATTGAATGGCTGTTCCACTCCACGTTTAAGACTTGACAAGTCCATAAAATGAAGAGAACGCTGAGTAAATCATCAGCGTTAGAAATCCTCAACCTTTGAAAAGCTGGAGCACCTGGTTTCATTCATCTGAAGAATCACTGGGAATTTCAGATGTAAAAGAGCACTGGGAACAAAAGGGAAGCCTTGGGCAGAACAGTTGTGGCTTCAGTGCTTGAGCCTGGGCACCGCCGTACCAAAGCCATTGGGTTTCCACCCAAACACCACATGTTGTCTTCATCCCATGCTCGGCAGGGCTTGAGCTGAACACCCCCCAGCTTTGGTCACCTCACTCAGGCCTGCCCAGGCTCTGTATCGTTTAACCAGCTGCAGGGCCTGGGGCAAATGTAGGCTGAATGTTTTTAGTGTTGGTTTTAAGTACTCTGCTGGATACATACTGCTCCCTGCACCACGGATGAATCATCTCGGAGCACTTGCAGGGAGAAGAGAGCACAGAAGGCTGGGACCAGAGTTTATGCTCACATGAAGTGCCATTAACTCATGGGGATGCTCATACTGACCTTGGTGACAAGATTACAGAATTAGAGCTCAGACAGAAAAACTCATTGCCTTGTCCAGACAATGAAATGCCAACAGAAATAAATTATATTTGCTCATAGAGTGCTGTATCCTAGGCAGAAATGTTAGGTCCTTTGTACAAATATTTTAAGTAAATGTACATTTTAAGCAGATAGTCAGGTTGATAATGTCTCTTTTTGCTCCTTGGGGTTTGTGAAACTGTAATTTTATTGTTGTCCTAAGTTCTGTAATGTTCTAGGTGAGTGATATTCATTTTAATGGCATTAATTTGCAGCACAGTGATATAGTTTAGGAAAGAGAATACAATACCTCTCCCCATGGTCAAAATACTTGGATCAAGAGTGAGTTGCTTTGAATACCTTTGACTGTACTGTTCAGCGTGTGAAGGTAAGGCATTACCAAGAGTGACAGTTTCCAGAGGCCCATGGTTTTAGGTTCTGAACTATAATTTTTGTATCTTTCTCATGCAAGATTGAGTCCGATATCTAAAGTGCCATTGTTAAGAAGGCCCAGATTAGAGAAGTTAAAAGGTTACACTCACTCTGCAAGCACAGTATTCTTCACAAGAGCAAAATTCCTTGACCCTTCCATAATGTGAGGAACATTACGAAAAAATCCTGTACCACCTTAACTCATCCAGACTCTGGGCCAACATTGATTTTGCTTTTTTGTTGTTGTTGCTGTCTTGGTTTTTATTTTATTTACAATCCTTATCTATAATACCTCACAGGCATTATTGTCTCAAGCCATTATTTCAATTAAAACATGTTAGCTGGCTAATGGTGAGTGGCAGAGGGAAAGGTGACCAGCGCCAGGTTCAATCTCTCAGAGGCAGAGCAGTAATCGGATTGTGTTCATTAGAGCACAAACAAGACCAATGCTATTAAATTGCAGCTTCCAGCACAGCAATGCAATAAAGAGGCTGTGGAGGACCAAGGAGAAACCCCACTAGTGCAAAATGGCTGCTTAGCTGTGGATGAGAACATGCCTTTTCTCTGGTCCTGCCCTCCATCCCTCCCGGGTCACAGTGATATGGAAACTGTAATGGCACCAAACTAACAGGATGTTGTGGGGATATTTCTTAGAAGAAGGTCAGAGAGCTCTGAGTATAAACAAGGAGGAGTTTTATTTGAATTTTGGAGCAATTAGGTCTAAACAACAACAAACCGGATTCTTCTGCTAACTGATCTAATTTTTACATGCTAGAAACTTAATTCCTGATCGAGGGAGTATTTTTTTGTTTCCCCCCAAATTTACCTCAGCTGCGTGGTCCATATTCCTCTTAGTTTCTTCTTATTGACCTTGTTCAAACACTGCAGCTGTGCTGACCACTAATGATGGCATTCTCCTCAAATATTATTCTGCAGTGTTAACAGATGGATTTTGTTTCATTGGGTACCGAACAACAGTTTTGGCCCAACTCGTTTATTTGCTGTATGTATTTCTCAAGTATTTTGCATGTATTTCTGAGCATTAGAGATGGTAGAGATGTATGAATACATCCAATAGTGAGGAAAGTTGTATTTCTCATGTGATCCCACAGCAATACCACCTTCTATAACTTTTTGTAGGTTTTGACAGATTTCCTGGTTTTTTCTTAACATTTCAGATACTTCAGGTGTGGGGTTTTTTTAATTTATTTGTTTGGGTTTGGTTGGTTTTTTTTGAGACTCATGACTTTCATTAAGAAAAGAACTTAAATTCCTGGCATCTCTGGTTGAAATGAGACTTATATTCAAGATCGAGAAGAAGAATACAAAGCCTGAGATTTCTGAAATAAAAAGTTCAATGTGTTAAATGTCCATGGGCATCCATCTGTTGAATAATTTAATAACTCTGTTGAAAAATTCTTGCCTTCTATAGTGACCCTGAGCTCAAGTCTTACTTGTCTGTGTACAGTCAGTTATGATATGTTTCCTTTTCTTGCCGTCAGCCTTGTGAAACATTTTTTCATCCCACAATTTCTCCATTAACCCCAGGGCAGAGGACTGTTCTGATTGTGCAGGGTGAGTGTTACCCCACTGCTGAGGTGCACTTGGTGACCCATCCTCGTGCTGAGCCTGGTGCAAGGTTTGTTCCCTGCCCTGGACCCCACCAAGGTGCTCAGGCTCAGACCTGGGGCTGCTCTGCCCACGGGCTCTGTGTGAAGGAGCATCTGCTACCTGACATCTCTGCAGACAGTGATTTAGATGCAGCTAAACAGGTCGAGAACAAGGGAAAAAAAACCCTTTGCAAACATATATTTTGTGTCAAAATAAATACAGGGAGAAAAACGTTGGCAAATTTCGTGAATTGAAGGAAGTTCTGCAGTGAGACCTGCAAGTTAATACAGTACAAGTATGGTGGAAGCAATTCTTCCTGCTCAATGTACAATTTTAGTCAAAGGGAGAAATTTTTAAGGTTATAATGTGAACTTTTTTTTTTGCCAGACATTTTAGAAGCTATTAATTGAATGACTTACAAACTCTTTCTTTGCTTCTTACATGAATTAAGATTCAGAATTTGTATATGATTTTTATAATTATATAAATAAGAAAAGCAATTATTTTTGTTCTCAGAAGAGAGATAATAAATATGGAGGAACATGATAAAGTAGGGAATAATACAGAGGGAGTACAACAGGAACGCCTTCAGAAATTTAGAGCTGTTCAGAGATGCAACTTCCAGTCATTTCCTTTCTAGTGAAATTTTTGTTGAAATGCTAAGATTAAAGGGTATTTCGGTAAAATTGCTGATTCCAGGCAGAATCAGAATGGTGTTATTAAATTTCAATGAGTTTTTTAAAAAAAAATATGCTTTAAAATACTTTTTAGATAATCAAATGCATTTGATTGTAGGGCTTCCGTGTAGTGCACATGAGAGTGCACATGAAAAATGGACTCTTGTCACATTTGTCAATCCAAACACATATATAACAAATGTATCATAATATATATCTATTATATATATAGTCCAAGTGTATATCATCTAAATATATATAATCCAAATACATATCTAAATATTTAATAATGATTGGACTCAATGATCCTGGAGATATTTTTAACCTTATTGATCCTATGATTCTATGAAATAGCAGTTTGGATTCTGCCCTAGCATAGATATTTCAGATTTTCTCTTTAAAAAAACTTTAAAAATACAAATTAGTCTTTCTCTCAGGATAAGAAAACTGTTAATGCTAGGAAGTGAGGTTGTAATGAAGCTGTTTAGTGAAATGGTGCAATTTAAAGTGTTTTGTAGGTACACAGACATCAAGAAAGAAACAACTTGGAACTGAAGATGGAATAATTATAGTGATGATTACATTTGAGTCCAATCTGTGTGAGTGCAGAGTGCTGCACGATGGGGAAAGGAATGATTTTCGTGACTTGAACTTGCGTTTCAAGATTCTGGGGGAGGCAATCTCCCACCAGGATCTCTGGGTGGCTGCGGTTGGGTACCGGGTTGCCATGGTAACAGATGGAGGCTTGCCCGCTTAAGCATCCTCTGAGCACAGTGGTATTTTCAGTCTGGGGCTTCAAATAATCATCCTTGCTTCTTTGTTGTTTGCATTAATTATCTGCCTATCAGTTCTTTGAGCAGAACTGCAGGTGAGGCTGCTCAATGGTATGATTTCTGCCATATCTATCTATATATACATATATATATATATATGTATATATATGGGTGTGTGTTGCCCCTTGGAGAAAGCTGACTTGCAGTGGAAACGGGACCCAGTTTCTGTCTTCTGTGAAGTGGTGGCAAAAGTGGTGGAGCCCTCATGTTGCCATCAAGATCTGATTCTACTGAAATGCTCCCGGGGAGGAGGGAAAGGAGCCACTCGGTGACAAAACGTTGTGCACAAAGTAGGAGTAATAACAGCGTCAGTCACGTTTTTGGATGATTTTGCATTTGAATGTGGCTGTTTGCCTCACTTGTGAGGAATGGGGGCAATACCAAAGATCTGCCTTTTGTTAGTGGTGTTCAGGAGAGTGACAGGCAAGCCAGAGGCAGTGCTGGAATGTGACACTTGTGAAGGGTTAAACTCCTCCAGAGGAAATCTTACATCAGGTGTGACAGATTTTTCCAGATTTTTCTTCATCACGGGTATCATGTGTGCTCTGTTTGTGGCAACTGGGGCACAGAGAGACCACTCTGACTCTTGCCCGGAAAAGAGGTTGTGGTTTGTGGGGGTTTCCTGCAGCCGTTGTTTCTGAAAAGCAAACCTCAGCCTCGTGCCCCAGTATTCACGTGCTAGCATTCATTTCCATTTCAATATTCTTTTGTTGCTGTTCCTGGTGCATTATCAGTCCCTGTATCACTCTGGCTCAGAGCTCTCCCTCCACACCATGCAGTCCTCTCACTGTTATTACAGTGACAGTCCAAGACCCCATTTGGGGTCTTGGGTCCAGCTCTGGGGAATAGGTATGGAGTGATGTGGCAGTACTGTGATCCCAAACGTGTGAGATACCAAAAACAGCAACATTCCCACCTGACACACTGTCATGGGGACTCTGTCACAGCAGGCTTGACTTACCCTGCAGTGTATGTGCTGTGAGACCTACTCTGATCCTTTGCTGTGCCCTCTGACCCTCCTGAACCTCTGCCTTTGTTTCTTCTGTCTTTTGCCTGTTAATTGTTTGTGATGAGGGACAGGAGGAGCTAGAGGTTGGCTGTGCTCCCCGCCTTGGTCAGCAGATTTCTGCACAATTTCTGCAGGAAACTTTGGACCAGAACAGAGCTGTGAGGTGGATGAGAGGAGGGGTGAACCACCAGACCTTAAACTGGTCAGGTGGTGCTTAGTTTGGGAACTCTGTAGACTGCATCTTCCAAGCCCCAAAGACACATCCCTCCCCCTGCAGAGATCAGATCTGCTGGAGGATGAGTGTGGATGGGACAGTGAGATTTTAATGAACCTGATCCTTCCCTCAACACTGCTTTGTTTTTTTGGTTTTTGCATCAGGAAAGAGTAAACTCTCATCTGTCTCTCAAGGTCCATCTGTGAATGTGGCAGTGGGTGGGGGAAAGGGGCCACATGCCCCAAAATAAACAGTAGGGAATAAATAATGCAATCAGGTGGATGAAAGGTGCAGGAGGAAACAAGGAGGTGGTGCCTGGGCTGCGAATCAGCTGCATTTCAGTTGAGTCCAGAGAGCTTTCCTTTCACAAACTTCTCTGTTGGTTCAGCTCCTGGGAATAAACTGCCTTGGTTCCCAGCTGTACCGAAATGTTTATTCATTAGATTTTAATAAAGAAAGTCAAATCTCATATCCCTTAATCAGTGTTGGTAACTGAATGCTATTAATTGATTACTCAATACCTGTTAGCATGATAAGCCAGCAGAAGCCTTCAGTGACAACAGCCTTCAGTTTATGTATTAATTCTGTAAAATATTAATAACTACTATTGATCCTCTCCCAACTGATGAAATATTTGTCAGTTTTGAGAAACAACTTCTTTTTTCTTTAACTGATAAGTTAGATTTATTTATGAGTTTTGTTGCCTGTTTTTCCTCCAGGAGCCAATATCTCTTTGCAAGTTGTTTGAAGGGGTTGTCCATGTTTACATACCATGGCTGTTTCTGTATTATGTTCTTCCTTGGTATCTTCAAATGTTTTTGAGTGTAGTCAAGGCCACTGATCCAGCCAGATGTTTTTGCAATATTATTTCCTCAGTAGGGAGCATTGAAAGACCTTTATCAGTTTCATTACTGGTTTTCTCACTAACTCTTATGTGAAAACCCAAGATAAATAAGCCCATGAAGCTAGGAAAAAAAAAAAGCAGGACAATATGATCTTTTAATGGAAACATCTGCAGCTTTTCTTCAGAAAACGTCAAATCCTTTAGATAGGTAGGTCTACACTGTCATATCTTTTTTGTCTTTCCTTTTTTTTTTTTTTTTCCAGATGGGAGAATAAAGAACTTAAGTGGTTTAACCAGCACAGTGCAGCAGTTTCACTACAGGGCTGGGAACAGGACCAGGTTCTTCTACTCCCAGTGCACTAGTTGGTGACCAGAATGTTCTGTAGCATCTCTCCAGGACTGCTATATGTTCTTCATTATCATTTCATCCAGTCCTGCTGTGTTAGCCTTGGCCATCTGTTTTTCCTGCCAGTGCTTTCTGCCATTTCTTCCACGCCTGCCTTATGCTTGGAACAATCTGCTTGGATGACAACTCAAAAACTGCATGTACTAGGACACACAGAGGGAACTGATTGCATTCTCATGGTAACAAGGCAGGGAGCCAAAAAAGATAGGTAAATTATGATGTATGAGTGTGGCTTCTAGCCTAGCCTGTTGCTGAACTTTATTCAACACATCCTGTTGGTTCAAAAGGATGATGCAACCTGCTGGAACATAACTCTGGTCACCCTATTAGAAATTCACGTGGCCGAAGTAAGCACCCCTGTTTATTTAAATCTCAGTTTGTGTGCTGAAGTAAAAGGCAGAGATGATCTTAGGAAGTTGAGAGGCTGTGGGCTGTACTCCCTCCACGTGCACCTTTTCTGCTTCCCTGCATTCCCACAGCAGCCTGACACACTTGCTGCAGGGCTTGACACTGATATTTTCCACTGCAATTGTGAGGATTTATGATGTCAAAACTAAAAAGAGATGTTCCCTCCTCTGTTCTTTCAGTTCCCTCACTCGGGTGTCTCAGCTACAAGAGTTGCCAGATGGAAATGAGATGTATTAAAAAAATGGATGAGGAACGAAACAATTTTTTGGGGTAGACTTACCCATATTTTTTCTTCTTGTTGCCACACACATGTGCACATTCTGTCTCTTCTTAGTCAGACCATGTGTCCTTCCAGAGATGAAACCTGTGACCTGACTATCTGGGAACTTTGCTACTGTACTTTAAAATATTCAGAACTGGAAAACAGAGATGTAGAACAAGCACCAGGAAAACTTCTGAAATTTAGGACAGTCCTAATAAAACTTCTTCCTTTTTTTTTTTTTATTGGGGTTATAAAAGATGACAAAGATGTTGGGAAGGACAGCTTTCTGTTTACAAATGGTAAAGTTTGTAAGTTCTCTGCCTGGCTGAATGACCATCATAACAAGTGCTGATTTATGCATCAGAATTGCTGAGCATGTGATGCAAAACTTGATCAGCACATGTAAAATTGGACCACAAACTGTTTTAATAGGTGACTTCAGTTCCATTTAATGATTGTTTGGGGTTTTTTTTGTTTTTAATTCCACCTCATCCCCCTGGCATAGTGTTGAAAGAAAAATTCAAGATGGATAGCTATGAGAATGTTTACATATCAAGTCACAAAAGCCATGCAGTGCATATATAGAAGTATTCTTTAATTGCTTTTCTTTTTATCTTTTAGGTCTCTCAGCAGCCAAGCTGCTGACTGAGTCAGGCTTGAACGTGGTGTTGCTGGAAGCCAATGACAGGGTTGGTGGAAGAACTTTCACCGTGAGGGTAATTATCCCCAAACCCATTTATATACTGCATAGATGTACTCATGGTATATACTGTACCTATGGAGGAAAATTTCTGGAGTTCTAACAGGTGGGAAATTTCCTGATACTGCACCAGCAGGAGTAGGGAAAGACTGGCATGATGGTGGGGACGGGATATTTCTGTGTGATCTGCAGGCTCGGAAGTTATCCATCTGGGAAGAACATGATGACCTAAGTTTCAAAACCATTTTCTGGGGAAAGACACTGCAGAAATCTCTATGAAGAAAACACCCATGAGGCCAAACATGCTGTGAAGAACCTTGAGCTGAGCTATAACACAACCCTTGCAGAGCGGCATAGGCTAGAGGACTGTCAGGGATGGCTGGGAACTGGAACTGCCATGTCTCCCTTTGCTCCTTTCCCTTCTGCTCTATTTTGACTTGGGACGCTCCCTCCCACTCTTCCTGTTAGAAAATCTTTCCTGTGAATCTTGCCTGTGCTACTTCCCAGGACAGTCTGTTTCAAACTAGTTATTGCCTGACTGAGCACAAGCTGCACAGATGCCTCTGACTGTCCTTGCTCTGCCTGTCAGGCTCTGTCTTCTCATGTTTGTTAAGGCTGTAATGTAACAATGGGCTAGCTATTCTGATTATGAATTCCAAATCATAACCAGCATACTAGTAATGAACTCAGTGCTCACCACTCCACAACTCTACCGAAGAATTTGTTTTCCATGGGGAGAGGAATCTTAGCCAAAAATGCTCTGGGAATGTTTAATTTCATTTCGTTCCTCCTGATTGCTCTTTTAACCTGTGTGCTATTTACAAAGGGCTTATCTTTTTTGGTTTTTCTTTTCCTTTTGTGTGTTGTGTGTGATAAACTAGAATAAGCAAGTTAAATATGTGGACCTTGGAGGAGCTTACGTGGGGCCAACACAGAATCGTCTCCTGCGGTTATCCAAGGAGCTGGGAATAGAGACATACAAAGTGAATGAAGTTGAGCACCTGATACACCATGTCAAGGTAAGAGATGCTCTCAAGCTGCTGCTGCAAACAGGCAAGTTGTAGTGATATCCTTTCTCATTGTTTTCCACTCATGCTGCAGTGGAGAATACCTGTTTGAGTCTGCAGCATCTGAGTTTTTTTAGGTGAAAAAAATAAGCATGTTTGTAATGAAATTACCAACAAATTACTATACTAGTATAAATTATGACATGCACACATATTTATGTGTGTACCCTGTAGGTGCATCCTGTCAGCTCATGCCCTGGTTCAGGTCTCACCTCTTAGCTGAAAGCTCTCAAAAAACTTCCTTGTTTATGAACAGTGCAACTGTGACTCTTCTGTGCAGGTCAGATCTAATAGGCACTGCCCAAGGTGTCTGACAATCCCTTTCAGAAGTCCAAGATGTATCTCCAAGCAGGCTGAAAGTTCCTCAGGACGGGCTTCCTAAGCCAGTGACAATTATTATGCCGACTGAAAGAAACATGAGAGGTTATGTCTGGTTTTGCTGATGGGGAAATTCCACATGCAGAGTAGCAAAATAGTAACTGCAAAAGACTCTGGGAATCAGACAGTCTTGTGGAGGCAGATCTAAGCTGTCTGTTCATGGTCTGAAACACAACAGCTATGGCAAAGCTGTTAAAAAGCCCACGTATTCTCAGTAGTCATTCCCCAAAAGAGCATCCTTTCTCCTTTCCTGGTATAGACCAGTGTTGCACTCCCACAGAAAGGAAACCTTCCATGTTATACCCAAGGAAATTTACTCTGAGTTTCATTACATGCTTAGGAAAAGCCATTGTGCAATGACTGGAAAAATATTTGTCAGTAGTTGGTGTTTGGTCAAAGGTTAAAGAAAACATTGACAGATTTAAAAACAGCAATAAAGATGTTCTGTCTTGTTTTCCATTATTTTTTCCACTCCATTTTTATAAAAAAGAACATTCTCAAAGTGATTTGCTATGTTGGCTGTCCATAATTACCATTTCTGTGGTAGAACTAGTGGATACATCCACACTGTTCTGGTTTTTGTGACTCTGGCATCCTCCTCAAAGCCAAATTTTCTGTTTGTTCATCATATTTAGCCTTCAAATCTCTCCGACAGTAATAGGAGGTCATGCCATGAGGGGAAACAATTGACATGGCCAGTCAGGATGACCAAATTTTCAGGGCACCCTGCTGACCTAGCATGGTGGCATTCCAAAATGCTGCCAGAAGTCACTGTTTCTTGGGGTTGTTCCCAGCTAAATGTTGAAAGTCTCCAAGGAGAGAGATCTCAGCTGCTGGCTGAGCGCTCCCAAGCCATGCTACGAGCCTGCATGTTGGATGGAATCAGTTTGTAGGCTCAACTGCCTGTAGGAGTTCCTGAAGAGAGGAGGGAGAGAATTGTGTGCCAGAACTCCCTGGTAGCCAAGCAGGAGGTAACGAGGGGAGATAATTCCACAGTCAGTAGCACTTCTAAATCTCCTGATTTCCTTGATTTTAAATCCTTTATTTCCTTTTTGCTTCTGTGTTTATACAATTGGAGAAAAGCATTGACATAGTTGAAGAATTACTCCCAGTTAAATAATCGGCACACGAGCACTATAAAATAGAAATATGCACTGTCTTTTGGCCAAATCTTTAGCATTTCATGTACCTGTAACATTCCTCACAGGTTTCTCAGCCATGTGGCTTTTCCATGCTTTCCCTGCAAATGGACAATGCTCGTGTGCTCCTTGAAATCTAAGCAGTGCTCCCAAGTCATGGATTCCAAACTACACAAAGGGCTCTCACCCCGCTGTGAGTTTGAACTCACATGCTGACCCAAGCTTTGTGACTGTGGCCAAATGTAATTAAATTCTGGGCCACAAAATTATCTGAGCCCAGAGAGGCAATGAAACCTAAAGGTTTTAATTCTTCTTTTGCTACACAATCAGGCATCACAGTGCATCTTGTAAAATCAGCCGCTCTTTTTACTTATACCCAAAGGCAAAATCAAGCTTTTCATAGTTAATTAAATTCATTTTAGAGGCTATTTAATACAAGTAATATATGCAGCTTCTTTGTACTACAAAATGAAAAGAATGCTTTTTGTTGATCTCTGGGTGGGTCTCTGCTAATTAGGCTTTACCAACTTGATTCGGTTGTGTGGTTTTTTCCTCCTTTAATCTTTTTTAATGTCAGGTTCTATTGTGAGATTATTTTTGGTCTCACTTATATTGCATGTGATATCTTCACAGAAACTCAAAATTACATTTCTTGCCCTACATTTTTTTTCTTTTCCCTCTGCTTGTTAAGCAGCCTTTTTCATGGTCTTTGAAAAGAGATTAGTATGTTCTTTTCATTTGTGTAAATACTGGTTCATCAGCCTTAGTGAGAAAATTAGTATTGCTCTGCAAGTAGTATTTGGTAGGCAAATTGCTGCCTGAACACCATTGATTTTCAACAGCCTAACTGAAATTAGGTTCATAAATCCAGATTTAAGAAGCAAAAGCAGAACTGTCTGAGAAGTCATCATCTCCTAACTGTTTTACCACTGTACTGGTGGGCAGATGTAAAATCTGTAAAAATGCTTCTTAAAATGAGATAACTTTTCCTTAACTGCTCAAGAGAGGATTCAGGGCCCTACCTTAGATATGCAGATTTGTAACTTTTGAGTAGTGGTGTTTATTTTCCTCACCAAAATGACAGCTTTTGTCTTTAAAAAGGCAAAGCGAAGTGCATATAGCCCAGGTAATTTTTGCCTTCACCATGTAACAGTCCCTGGAAAGAAGTGTTGAAATAGGAAAACATGCCAATTATTGTGAGGCTTTAATTACGAAATTTTCCTTGTTAATCCAAGTTGTACTTCACTTCTGTGCAGTCTCATTAGCCATGCCAACCCTCTGCATTTTAAAACAAAAATTTACCATATTTTCAGTTGTAACTCAGGTTCCTTGTCCAAGGTAACTGTGGAAATCCTTTGCTCTACTACTGTGAATCTGTGTGAAGAAACATTTCTTTATATGACTGGTTTGTCCAATGAGTCTTTTCAGAACTTGATTCCTTGATACGAATGGATGACCTACTCTTGTCCAGCTGCAGTGCCAGCCGATCATCCTCTGATCCCATTTTCCCTGATGGAGAGCATGCATGAAACCTGGCAACAAGGCTTTTTACTGGCTACATCAGCCCAACAAAGCTTGTTTCTCCAAATATAGTCGTTAGTCTGTAGTACATCCCCCTGCTGCCATTGATGCTTCTGGCCATTTTTTTTTCCAGTTGCTTTTCCCACCAGGTCTTTTTATGGAATAGTGCCGTGATCCTTGTCTTGGTGCAGGCTGTGGATAGCTGGCTATTTTCACAGCCTGTTGCACCTGAACCATTCTTCATGGGGTTATAACTGGGCTAAGTCCTGCTGGTTTTCTTTGGCACCAAAAGGCCCCCTTGACATTGTGCACATCCGGGGGGGTCTTTCAGGTTAGGATGCTGGGGGAACATGGAGCATCCCCTCCCCAGTCACTAGGCAGGGTCTTGACAGCAACTTGACACCACATCATTACCTCAATTAAGCTCCCTGTAAGAGGATGGAGTTTCCTCATGCTCATCCCTCTGCCAGCAGCACTGGCTAGAGGTGTCTGAATGCATGTCATGCCCACTTGAAGTTTGGCACCACTTTCATCCAAGCATAAATAATTGACAGCTCTGGGGAGAATGTTAATGTGAACCCTGTCTGCAGCACATCATGAAGGTGAATATTTAATCTTACACACACAGTGCTTTTCACTAGGACCTCAACTCTGCACTGATTTTGCCAGGTTGTGTGCTGATCTACAGTAGATTTGCAGAACGAAATTTTACAGCCCTCTTGGGTGTCATTCATTTTCATCACTATTGTGCTTATTAAAATACAGTTTGCAGTGGTTTTGTTCATGAATTAAAAATATGATGGTCGTGCTGTGTTGGGATTTAATTAGCAGCTGGGTAAGTGACTGCTGGATCTAAATTTACAGAATTTAGTGGTGTTTCTTCTGTGATATCTGTGATATATGCACTGAAGCTAAGCAATATGATTTATTTAAGCTTTTCACCTGCAAGTCTAAGGGCAGTATCTCCTGGCATAGTCTGTAGTATAGAGCATAACAGCTTAAATGGATTTTTGAATGGCTTGATAAAAGTGGTTTCATTGTTCTTTGTATATCTTAATTAGAGTGCAGTCAGAGAATGAAAAGTCTCTGAGGCTCTCAGTTGCTATCAATTTAAGTGAGGTGAAATAGCCTCATGTCTTTTGGTTTTTTCCCCTTTTTGCTGCCAATTTGTTAACAGGAACTCGGGGAACTGAGAATACATCTAAATCTTTAGGAAGCTGGGCATCTGGTGTCTTGAAAAGGAAGCCAAGTAAATTCAAAGACACTTAATTTGTGACAGGGCCTTGATGGTTTCACGTGTCATTACTGGAATGCAGATCTATGTTATTTTAACTCTTTAAAGGGTTTTGGAAATGAGAATGCAGACATTCCTGTCGCAAGATGCTGTGTCATTATCACACTCACTTGAAGCTTCAAAAGTGAGTCTGAGGTTGACTAGGCTGAGATTGGTGAAAGCATCTTCCAGACCCCCAGAAGGGACATCCTCCAGTCTGTGAATGAAGAGCAGCCTTTGGCAGGAGCATAGGAAAGGCTGGACCTGTTTGGTCTCATTGCACCTGCCCTATAAATAGAGGGGCATCTTCCCTTTTTTCTGTGCAAGCTAGCTGGCTGTATTTTGCTAGAAGAGATTTCCTAGTTAGGGCTTTTTAAATTAAAATATGGACATTTGTATTACAGCAGCTTAAAAGACGCAATTATGTACAGCAAATCTGCGAAGTGATCTCTGTCAAGGGGGACTGTAAAGCAAGGTCTTGCAAGGGGTGTTTATTGATCAGAAAGACTGAATGGAAGGCTGGAAACTGTGACCTAATGGTAGCATGAGGATGAAAGTAGTAAGAACAATGAACTGTAAATAAAGTATGCATTTCTTAATTAAATTTGTGTCGAAAAAATCTTCCTCAGTCTTAGCTTTCCCAGACTCCACGGTCTGTTCCTGAGGAGATAAGGAAAAGGAGTTGTGCTCCCACCTAGATTATTTAATTCAGGCTGCTGGGAGAAAATCTTCAATTGTATCGGATTTAAGAACTGAGTTTTGTTTCCCTTGAGAAGCTGATTAACATCCACAGGAAGACAGAATTAGAGAAATATGTATTTAATACAGGAACAACTGGCTGAGCATACTGGGTTTCACATGTCTGTAAAATTTTATGTGAGGTTTCATATTTTTAGTGACCCCAAAGTCATCTTCTGCTTATATAGTGTTCTAGTTGTGAGAGAGTGTGTCTGCTCAATTATACTGTGGGCAGATGCTCTTTTGAAGGCTTTCTTCCAAATGAAGCTCTGCTGTTCTTTTGTTTGCATTTCTTTATGCCCATTTATCTGCTTTTGAGAGGGAAGGAGGCTTTTTCTTAAGACTAATTCTAGAAATACTGAAAAGTTTTCAATTGGTTTTCTCCTCTTTGTTGACTGGTTTAATTCAGGTGTTGAAAGACACATGCAGGACCAGTTTCAAAGAGCATTTGGAAACAAAGTCCCTATAAATCTGCACTTCATAAGATACCCTAATGCTTTTTGTAAAGGTGTTTTTTTGGTGTCTGAAACCAAAAAAAATCCATTTTAGTAGGAAGGAGACTTGGTTAATTATTTTCACAGCTGGTTGAAACAAATATATATATATAGTTATATATAGCATCTCAATTCAGAGCAGATCCTCGATTTCCCTTTCTAAATCACTTCAGTGGTGTTGTTTCTCTCATTTTGCTTTTTTTCAAGTAAGACGAGTATTTATCAGATTGCATGACCAATGTGGCAGAGTGGAGATGGACTTTATTTCCATAATGCAGCAGAAACAAGTTGTTCCCAATTAGCTCCTTATCAGAATGCATGTTTCATGCCACTGTGTCTGGCTATGCAACACTTAAAATGGAATTAGTTTTCTTAATGAAATTCCCAAGACACATTGGCATCCACAGCTGATGAGCTCAAATTAAATACTGAAAGATATTTGGAGGACATTTTGGTGTGTCTTAATGTTGTAGCTTTGCACCATCAGTTATACATTTTTTTTCTGCTGGATAGAAAATATAACTCTAACCTATATATCTTTCTACCTTTAGGGTATCTGTCAGTGTAGTAACCAGCTGAGTGTAGGAGCTCCTGAGCAGTTTTGCAATGAAGGGAGGTTCAATGAAGCTCAGCACTGTTACAGTTTCTAAGTAGGCTGGATAATCTCTCTCATCTTGGTCCAGCTACTTGCCATTTTTTTATTGAGAATTATGGCTATACAAGGGGCTTGGTCTCAAAAACATGTCTTGTTAGATGTTATGAATTAAAAACAACAACAACCAAAAAAACCCCAAACAAACAAACAAAAAACCCCTGCAAATCCACAAGCAAACAAACAAATCAACCCACCCCCCCAAAAAAAAATCCAAAAAAGCAAACCCAAAAACCAAAACCAAAATGATGCTTTTCCTCAAGGCAGCAGATGAGAAACAGCACCTGAGACAGGTACAGAGTCACAGCCTGAAGTGATGCTTTTCTGTTTCTGATTTTCCTTGTCTCAGCTTGGTGTCTGACGGTTCCTGTGCTTTATGGGAATGACATTGCTGGGATTTTAAGCTGAGAGAACAGGGTGTGTGTGGAGCACCAGCGCTGTGAATCAGCAGAGGGCACTACATGCCAATAAACCTGTGTGACTGAGAATTAACATGCAGGGTTATATGCATGTCTTGGTGAAGTGAGCATCAGTTAGCCCAAGGTTCAGATGGTTTAGCTGAGGGAATACCTGTGCTCATTCAGGGATGCAGGGAATGCACCACACCTTCTTGTTTCTTCCAAGAAGAGCTGACTTTATTTGTAAGATGTTTATACTGTGTTATTAAAAATGCATGGATCATTGTCACCAGGGGCTTCGGTTCACAGTGCTGCAGCTCACTCTGGCACTGCCTGGGTACATAATGTTTGGGGGAGCGTGAAGTTGTCTTGGGCCTGAAAAAACAGAATTTCTCCTGAGAATCCCACTCTGCATTGAGATACTGATATTTCCTGACAGTTCTTTCTCAGCTAAGCATTCACCCACTGCCACCCTCACAGGAGAAAGTGTGTGAGGTCTGGTCTCTATGCCCTCCTGAGTGCTGGGGCTGATATTCAGGGGGCTACTGATATTCAGTTGCGTGCTGTGGGGTTTTTTTCTCCTGTAATAACCCATTTCTTATGTCAGCTGTTTGACCTGAAACAGACCTGATGTACAAAGAAAACTTATTTCTGCACTACTTACATGGGTCCATTGTAACTCAGCCAAATGTTGGTTGACGTGAAACAGATGGCTAAGAAAAATCTATTGGGAATTGTAGAGTTTGTGACAAACACTGGATTTCTCATTTCCATGTTGGTTTGTTCCTGAGGCAGCTGGGTTGCACGAGTTTCCTCCCTATAGATTCAACTTCTTCAGTGAGCTTTAGCCCATAGTGCATCAGGGAGGATTGCAAGTGGCATTGTGAAACCATTTCTAAAATTATACATACATACATACATATATATATATATATGTGTGTCTGTATTAAATAAAAAAAAGGGTAAGAAATACTTCTGAGCTTTATAGTACTGGTGTTGAAATACCATCTCAAATGATTGGAGGGGGTGGCTATTACTGATGGTTTTATACAGCTGTGATTTAGGTATAAAAATATTTGAAAAGGAAATATTTTATGCATCTTGGGGCCTATTTTTCATCCATGTCTTGTTGTTCTTTAGAGATTACACACCACCAGGAGGCACAGAGAATGCTATTCCCAGCAAATAGGTAAATTTTGCCTAAATATCAAAAAGGGTTTGTTTTGTGCAAGAATGCAAATTCAGCACAAGTAAAGCTGAAATGTTTTGGTTTGTTGGTAACTACTCAGAGCTATCCGCAGTCTTTCTTTGGTGCTGCTATTTTTGTTTCTGTGCAGAGCCTAGTCTGGCAGCCTCTTCTCAAACAAAATTCTGATTGACAACTCCTGGAGTTTTGTTTGTGCTAGAAATAAGGACCAGCCCTTAGGAGATGCCTTAGGAGCCCTTGAAAGTACCTTTCACAGGATACTCGCTAACTTTGATGACTCTTTTTATTTTTCCAGGTAGAAGTTTGTTCTTGTTCTTTATGAGACTTATCACCCCAGATTTCTACGCAAGAGATGTGCCCAAGATTTTCCTCTTGGCAGTTCAAATGCAGTGAAATAGAAGAACACTAAAACAAAAATATGGTTTGTGTGGTTTGTGCCACGGGGAATTCATAAGGCTTGAGTGAACTCAGAGGGGATAACTCGGTGAGGGTTGCCTCTGGCAGAGCAGGAAGCTCAGAACAAAATCAATAATTAGAGTAACCCATTCTGATGCTGTCTTGGTTTCCTTGAGCACAGCAGTACGCTTGTTTCATAAACCTAAATTTGGGAAATAGCGGCTACTTGAAACTGATAATCTCTGGCTTTGGAATACCTACATGGTGTTCAGTGGAGGGTGGCTCCAGAGTTCAGAAGAAGGCAAGGTAAAACTGACTTCTTGAGGGCATAGGAGCCAGTTATGGGATTTTAGTGTGCCCCAAAAGTCTAAAAGGTAATTACCAACATGGTTCAGATGTTATCACTTGGGACAGGAAGGTACTTGGTCTGAGAGGTTTTGCTCTTTCACAGCCCTTTGGCAGTCAAGTATGAAGGTGTGCCCCAGTATAAATTGATTCTATGTCAAGAGATTCCATAATAATACCCAAATGTTCATGTTGGGACCAAATGCTTCTGATGAAACAAAGTCATTCAGTTCATCTCCATCTACAGGGATATGTTTTCCTGATTCCAGGTTTTGTTTTCCCGAGTCCGATATTTTCAAATGGTTGAGCAGAAAAGATGTAGAAATGCACTTTAGTTTCATGCTGAATGAAAAAAAAAATACAGACAACCCTCCATTTCCTGAGCATGTGCCATTATGTCCATCCTTAAATTCGAAGTGCTGCGTTTTCAACATTGGTGCCTCTGGCACATGAAGTGACTGGAGATCTACTCTGGCTGTGACAGAACTGATTGAAAACTTCTAAAAATTTGATTTTTGGCATTGTAAAAACCATAATTTATCCTCAAAAGCACTGCAAAATTAAATTGCTGTCTTGCAGCTACTTCTTCACGTGTGCATGTACCAAAGAACTAAATGCTTTCCTCCCCATTTTGCTTTCTTCCTAACGTTCATTGTCTTGGTGTTTCTGACAAGGATTCTATTAGAGTCTTGTGCCCATAAAGACTAGTTGGAAAAACAGTTTCTTCTTCACTTTCTCTAACCTGTTTGGGGATTTTGTAAACTAATTTTCTTTTATCCATAGGTTTGAAATTTTTCTTTACTGATTTCTGAGTACCTTTCTCTTTGAATTAAAAGCCCTCAAAGTTATTAGCCAGCATTTTTCAAGGTTATATCTCATTTTGTTATTTCCAGACCAAGTTTTGATTCTTACAGGATTTGTTTGTGCCCATTTGCTGTCTCTTCTGGTGCTGGGAGACACCTGCAGATTTGAATAATGTGCTCCCTGTCCCTTCTTTCACAGTATTAATAAAGAGGCTAAATCAAATCAAGCCTGACATTTCTTTGAGTAAGTGGTCTTTGGATACTTCTCCTCAAAAAGACACTGTGTTGTTGTTACCTGGTTCTAAATATTAAATCTTGGTGCAGTATGATTTTGTTAAGCCAATGTAAATACTTCTTTAGTGATGGGTTAGTGTGGCACTGCATCAAGTATCTATTAAAAGTTAGTACTTCTGCTACTGTTTGACATTCATGCTCATGCAATGCACACTTAAATACATAATTTAATGCAAATTTTGAAAAATCAGCTGTAGCATGCAATATGGCCTTTAGTATTTATCTATCTTATGGACTCCAGAATGCATTGTGAAAAAACAAATACCCACATAATGCTAATGAGCCTTTCTTTGTGAATTTTTAAAGCTATTAGGCTGCCATCCATATAGGCAGCCAGGGAAATCCCATGTAAATAAAATAGCTCTACAAATTACCCATTGTCTTCCACTCTTAATTAAGCTAGGCTTTCTGAATATCTAGTAGTGGAGATCTAGATACATAAAATCTGACTATTAAATACATAATTATGTAATTAGGACATTGGTATTGGTCACACTGTCCCACTCTAATTTACAGCCAGAGGTGTTAGACTGGAAGAATAAGTCTAATTAGTAAATACTACATTTTCTGCAGGACTAGTAATTTTTAGGTTAGCTGAAACCATTTTTTTTTCCAGGAAGGTGTCTGAGCTATGATTTAGTGTATAATAAAGCTTACCACAACCACTTTTGTCTGACTGTGAAAGAAAAAAACCCAAACTGCTAAATGCAATTAACAGTTCAGTCTTTTAATGAACATTTAGGAGGAAAAAAAAGCAACATATATATCTCCTTTTCTGCAAGTAGCCAATTTTTCATCTCAGTCGAGCAATGCTGTTTCAGCTCATTTTTTTTGGTCTGATCTTAGTGATTCTACTGCAGAGTGTTGGTTTGGTTGCCCGGAAGAGCCAAATGTAAAGCTCTGGAAGTGAAGTATCAGTTCTGAACACATCTGACTTACTAATTCAGCTGTGTATCACACTTAAATTGCACATGCAGAATAACAGGAGTAACAGAATAACCACCTAGAGCTGTTTGCCCAGGGACCATGTTCAGGTAACCTTTGAATATCTCCAGGGATGGAAGACTCCACAGATTCTCTGGGCAATCAGTGCCAGTGCTCGGGCACCCTCACAGTGAGAAAGCATTTCCTGATGTTCAGAAGGAACCTCCTGTGTTTCACTTTGTGCCTCCTGTCCTGTGAGATGACCTGTCAGAAGCTGTTACATGTATTGATTAAATTTGTCCTTTTTGTGAGCACTTAAACCATTTGGTGCAGTTTCCCATACGTGGAAGCTGTGATTGTGGCTGTGTTTAGTTTTTATGATGTTTTTGGTTTTTTTTTCATCTTGCAGGGTAAATCTTACCCCTTTAAAGGTCCCTTCCCTCCTATGCGGAATCCATTGGCCTACCTGGACTACAACAACCTGTGGAGGACGCTGGATGAAATGGGAAAGGAGGTAAGGCATGAGGCTTTGCAGCTGCCTCAGCTCAGCTTCTCTCCATGAGGGGCAGAGGGAAGGGATTAGGGTGCAGACAGGCAAAGCTGCTCTGGCTTGAGCAAACCTGGTGCTGGCAAGAGCAGCCCCATGTTTTGGTGCACACTGATGGTCAGAGCACATCTGAGAGTGGCATCCTGGCAAACTCTTCTGAGTGCTGTGCTGCTGAGGCTGTCTGCACTCGTCCCTTTTTTTTCTGGTTATGGGAGTGTCAAGGTTTATGCCTGTGATTGATTTTTAGCACTTTGTCTGATGATTTGGTAAGAAATACTTTAAGAGGCTTGCAGACATCAAATGTTTGCCCTTCTCTACCCTCAAATTCAACTTGTCTGTTCTGGTTTGTTACCAGGAGTGCATGTTTGGCATTGGCTGAGCTACAAGACTTTGAGAAGAGGTTGCTCTTACTTGTATAGATAAATGTGAGAGATATGGAATAACTTAGAGACGTTTCTTAACTTTAAAATTATTATCTATTTTTCAATTAAAAAAAAAAAAAGAAAAATCCTAAAGCAAGCAAACAAACAAGAAAAAGCTTTCCAAAGCATTCTCTGTTAAGTTCATGGTATTACTTGGCAGAAATTTGCAGGCTGAATTAGCATTTAAAGACAAGATGATTTGTGTTTCTTTGTCAGTCATGCACTTGTTGATGAATTGTTTTTTTAATGTCTCCTTAGATTCCCAATGAAGCTCCATGGAAGGCTCCACGTGCAGAAGAATGGGACAAAATGACTATGCAAGATTTAATAGATAAAATATGCTGGACAAAGTAAGAAACTTATTAATATGGAATATAGTGACTTCTATTTGTATACCTTAGAGCCCCAAATAAGCATTCCTGCTTTGCAAACAGACATAACTACCACTGAAATGCAACCTTTTTAAAGAAATGGGGGGAGAAAGTCTTGTAATGATGGACCACAACACCTGTCAGCACAATCAATAGATTCTGTTATATTTCCTTATCTTTTTAGACTAAAATAAAGATAAAAGGAAAATATATTTGGGAAGAGCTACTTCTGAAGAGATGGGTAGTACCTTAATCTGTTATGTGTGCTTTCCTGCTCTTTACTGTGTGTTTGGCCTTTAAGAGAAAAATGTTATGGTTACAGCAGGTTTTTGAATCAAACTCTTGATGGAACAACACACATTTATTCTGTGCTGGACCAGCTGATTTTAGCAAAGTGCTATAAAGATAACATTTGTCTTGCAGCAGCACTAAATCACTCTAACACTCATCATTCTATTGTTTAGATGTTGCACTATACACCACCCAGGGAAACTGAAAATGCTTCCTGTTTTTATGTATATATCAAAGCAATTTTTCTTTGCTTGCCGTTCAACAGCAGTTTGATTGTTTTTCTTCTCACTGAAGGAAAAGAAAAAAAAAAAAGCCCATTAATCCTGGTTGCTGTAGAGCAGATTGATTGCTACAGCAACCTCCTCAGAATTGCTAAGCACCCGACATGCGGCTGCCACGAGCCAGCAGGAGCTTGGTGCAGGAGCCTGTTAGTGCTCACTAAAACTGGTGTTGTCACTGACAGGGGCTCTTTTATGGCTTCTGCAGAGCAGCATGGCCTTTGTTGTTCATGTTGGGCCTCTGGGTGTGAGTCCAGAGGAGGCCACAAAGACGATCCGAGGGCTGGAGCACCTCTGCTATGAATGCAGGCTGAGAGGGCTGGGGTTGTTCAGCCTGGAGAAGAGAAGGCCCCAGGGAGACCTTTGAGCACCTTCCAGTGCCTAAAGAGGGCTACAGGAGAGCTGGAGAGGGACTGTGAACAAGGGCATGTAGAGATAGGACAAGGGGGAATGGCTTTACACTGGAAGAGGGCAGATTTAGACTTGATATTAGGAAGAATTTTTTTACCACGAGGGTGGTAAGGCACTGGCAAAGGTTGCCCAGAGAAGCTCTTGATGCTCCATCCCTGGAAGTGTTCAAGGGCAAGCTGGATGGAGCTTTGAAGCAATCTGGTCCAGTGGAAGGTGTCTCTACCCACGGCAGGGAGGTTGGAACTGGATGATCTTTAAGGTCACTTTAAGGTCTTTCACCATTCTGTAGTTCTATGGTTGTTAATGGACAGTAGGCTCTTGTCCAAAAACTTGGAATCTTCTGGCTCGAAGTTTTGCTTTAACAAGAGTGACAATTGCACAGAAAGCCTTTCTCATTTGTACCATGGTCCATATTCAGTAGAACCAAACAGAAATGTGTCCTGACAGCCGTGGTGCTGCCTGAGCCTAGGACAGGGTAAGGGACTGTACAAGTGAGCAAAACACCGCACACTGGTAGTCCCTCAACAGCTCATGTGGCTACAGTCAGGTTCTTTCCAACTCTGATGGAATAAGATTTGACATTTTACCTGAATATTGGCATAACATGAGGATGCTTTTCAGATTTTATATGTTCATCTGGGCTTGATTTGCTCGGTTCGTTCAAGATTTAGGTAACATGCTGTAGAAACTTCCCACCCTGGAAGGTAATGAACCAGAAGGGTAATCTTCTACTATTTCCTCTTATCTAACAGACTGTACAGGTTTGCTTTTGGCTAGAGTTGCATGCTGGAAATATCCTGAGAGCTCTTGGTTGAAATCATACAGCCATTCCAAGGTAAAACATCAGGAAATGGAAAGCAACGGGAGAAGGCGACGGAAACGAGTGGAACGTAACCACCATCTAAGAGCTTATAAAATATTAATAGACACATATAATTGGGCAAAATGTCTTAGAGTTGATCATATTTTAAAATATATATTTATACAGACAAAAAATTACAAAAAAATTCTGTATTCTTTTTGGCTGTCAAGAATGAATTCAGAACACACCCGTATTTCAGAAAATGGATCAGCTTTGTACTTGAGTGGGACTTGGAATTTTTAGAAAGGAAAGAAGATGCCTTTTTTATATGTTCTACAGCTTTTGAAATAGTTTGTGAGGGTTACACTTTTCACTTTTTTTAAATCTTTTAAAAAGTTTGAAGACTCAAAAAAAAAAGAAGCAACTAAAAGTGGATTGTGTACTGGCTCTGGAAGTTATTGATCTCTTGATGCCCTGCATATGAAAAACCTATAGAATCTTAGTCCCTGTCAGTTACAATGCAGTTAAATTGAGCCCCTGGTCCTGTCCATGTCTCCTTTAACTCCTTCTTAGAGTGAAGGCAGAGGAAAGTATTTACTTCTAACAGGAGGAATGTTTCCCTGAGCCTTAATTAACTCTTAGTGCACCCCAAAATCTTGTACAGGCTTATACAGTAATTTACAGTAGAGCTGCTATGACATCAAGCAGTGATCCCTTTTCAGACACAGCCCAATTTTCTGCTTTTGTGTTCACTGCCACTGGCTACCAGGACACTGTTTGTAATACTGAGCTGAGCAACCGAAATTATCCTTTCCTTTTTCTTGCCAGACTCCCACAGGAATGCTGTCTCTTCTGTTATGGCTTCCTATTTACATTTCTTTCCTTGTTGTGTTCCAGCTGCAGAATTCTCCCTGAGCACAGCAGAGGATCGGGCAGTGAAGGGATGCTGACTAATCCATAGATTTTAGAAAATTAGCTTAGAACAGACTCCTAACTTTTTTATGGCAGGTGTTGGATAGTCTTTGTGCCGTGTTCCTGAGGGTACAGGCATTCAGCACCTTCCAGCAGGTGCAGAGAGAGCTGCAGATCTTGTCTGTAACCCAGGAACTGGGGACAGGGTGGGTTTGGAGTGCAATGGAGACAGAAGGGCTTTCTTCCCTTAATCCTGAGGCTAGGATGACAAGCTAACTTTGCATTAATAGCATAAAGTGATATAATCTTGGGCTTTTGTGTCTCTCAATACCCTAATTTGTCTGGAATACAGCAGTGTTTCATTAATATTTTTTGTAGGGTTACTTGAAAAATGTTGCATCAAAGGAATTGATAATTTCTTACTTCAGCTGAAATTAAGGAATCCTTTGCCCACAGTGAAAGAAGAGGTTGCCAGTCTCCTGCTTATGCAAGAACAATCTTGTCAGCATTACTCTGTTTTTAAATTAACTAACTTTCTCGTCTTTGTTGCAGTGCTGCCAAGAGTTTTGCAACTCTGTTTGTGAATGTGGATGTCACTTCTGAACCCCACGAGGTCTCTGCCCTTTGGTTTTTGTGGTATGTGAAGCAGTGTGGGGGGACAGCAAGGATATTCTCAACGACCAACGGAGGACAGGTACTGTCAGCCATCACCTCCTGCAGCTCTTGTTTAAACCAGGCCCTGGTTTAAATTCATTCTTTTGCTGGTTTATTTTAGTTCAGAGGGCCAACTGAGACATCCATGACTTTTGAGCCAGTACCACATTGATAACTGGTTTTATTCATTTACGCTTTAATCTGGATCTTGCAAAACTCGTGTTGGAGACTGCTCCTGTGCTGAAGGCATTGCCCCCAGGGATCAGTAGATTTGTATCTGTTCCTGACTCTGCCTTCCTTTTGGATTCTGGTTGGAACATGTGCTTTGCTTATCCACATTGAAAAGAGAGTTTTACTTATGCTTATTTCTGTCAGGAGGCTGAAGCAATCCTTAGCACTGCAAGGCACTTCATGGAGATGGCAATGTCAGCTGCAACACTGAAAATGTAGCCCAGAGCTGTGTTCCTAGGATGCAAATTTCCAAAGATTAACACTGTTAAGATGTTAAAATCAGTCTAAAGAAAATGAACACCTCTGCTTAAATATGATATTGCTCTGAAATGTTTGCAATTTGGTACATTAGAGCTGCTTCTGCATTTGAAGAAAGTAAAGACTCTGTTCATGATCTTCTTCTACTTGAGAAGTGCAAATTGCACTAATTATATTAGAAATGGATGTATTTTTAGAAATGCTAATTATTTAATCATAAATAAAAATGCAAATACATTAACCATATTAAAATGCATAAATATGTATAGACAAGCAATGAGTGTAGATAATTTAACTGTAAATCCATTTAATTGAATATTATTTGAATTCTGTACTATGTTAGAGATGATTTGAGTTTGTTAGGTTGGATTAGGTACTGCAGCAGCCATTTTTGATGTGAGCTATGTTGCCTCTTACACCTTGTTATTTATCATGAAGATCAGGTTTCCTACTTCTGATACACAAAGCTCTGCAGGGATGAGTGAACTCAGGGAGAGGCTTGAAAGTTTAAGCACTTTTCAGAAGTCTTGCTGATTCACAAGGCCTGTGGAATCTTTTTTCCAGACCACATTTGGAGAAGGGATTTTCCTTACAAGGTTACTATTACTTTTAGGTTTGACTAGAGTTCAAATGGTGGTCAGATATGGGAAGTATTTGAGAAGCTCAGGGAAGGAGAGAGTAAAAAGGGTGCATTTCCAGGTGAGACTGACAAACTTCCCAAAAGTGTTTTGATAACTGCGGATGAAGGGGGTTTGTTTCGAATGCCAAGAGAAATGACTGTCACGTTACACAGTCCAAGAGCACTGCTCTGCTGAGTTGCTGGGTTTTTGTTTCAGGAGAGGAAGTTTGTTGGGGGCTCTGGTCAGATCAGCGAGAAGATTATGGAGCGCCTGGGAGGGCGGGTGAGGCTGAGGAAGCCGGTCGTGCGCATCGACCAGTCCGGGGAAAGCGTCATCGTGGAAACCTTGGACCATGAGTTATTCGAGGTAAGGGAATTAGTAAGAAATCATTAGTGGTGGGATGAGTGGCTGTAAAACCTTTAGCTTTCCCTTTCTGGCTTCTCCAAAATCCTACTCAAAAACGTAGCAGAGATTTGAGTGACTATGACAGAAAGTCACACTTTCTTGTTGTATTGAAGTAACAGCAATGTTAGAGCTTTAGAGTGATGCCTGAAAAGCCAAGTGTATATTCGAATTTTTCCTTTGCTGGCATTTCTTCTTTGTGTTTGGTTACCTTCTGAATTAGAGGATAATTGTAAGGTGTAAAATGTAATTTAGTAATAAACTTTCATTGAAAACCACTGCAAGCTTTGTTTCCAAGTTGTAACAGAGGAGTCCAGATGGAAGGGAGACCAGTGGACTCTTATAGCACAGTGCTTTCTTTTAAACACTGGGGACAGGGCAGCTGCCCATCATTTGAACAGATGGCTGTTTATATAATGCTTGTTTGTTATTTAATGAGCAGGATTTTGTCAGGGTTCCGTTTTGCAATTCTTATGCTAAATGCCAAAATTGCTTCACAAGATACACCCTGCAGCCTCCCCAGATGTCTGCCAAGAGCATTAGACCAGTATACTTAGGTTGAAGTAGGGGAGAATGTGTTTGGCTTATGTGTAATTTCTTTTCCAGGGCAAATATGTGATCACTGCCATTCCCCCAGCTCTTGCTCTGAAGATTCATTTCAACCCACCTTTGCCTCCACTGAGGAACCAGCTCATCAACCGAGTCCCCATGGGCTCAGTCATCAAGTGCATCGTGTACTACAAGGAAACTTTCTGGAGGAAGAAGGGTATTGCATTTTAATTGAAAGGAACAGTAGGGACAGAGAGAGGGAAGAGGGTACATAGGCAACAGAACAGACTTTTTGTACAGAGGATGCTGAAACTTAGAAGGACACTTCATATGCCTCTGTGCCATTTTTGCCTTCCCCTGTGTGAGAAACTGGAGAGATTGGTTGGGAAGAGAGAGTGGATGAGGGAATAAAAGGAAGGAGGTAGTCATGAAGGGAGAACTCATGCCTGTTGCTTATTGCCTTGGCTGTTCTTGGTTGTCCTCTCCTTGAGTGGCACCTCGGAATGAGATGAGTCTCTGTCACTTGTACAGGATGTAAAGGTACAAGTGGTGTGTGATGGAAAGCTCTGCAAAAATTCTGCTTTCTGGATGGTCTGGGCAGCATTAATTGAAGGTGTCTTCACACAGACATCCCCAGCTGGGCTGGTCAGCCTGGGCTCCTCCTACATGCTGAATGCTTCCCTCATGACCCCTGAGCTCCCTTTTGGAACTTACTGAATCTAAGACAAACTGCAATGCAATAACACCCATTTCTCATTATTGGTTATAATGAGCCCACACCTGTTTGCCTACAAATGTCATCCACCCCCCATCTTTGTCAATGACTTTCAGGGTTCTGGACCCTGTTATGTCCTGGCTATTAGTTTTGGGATAGAATTTCACAACATGGTGGAAGCTCCTGCATTTTGATACATGGATCCTGATTCTTTTCCACCTTGTGCTTGACAGGGTTTTGTGGTACCATGATCATTGAAGATGAGGATGCTGCAATTGGTTTAACACTTGATGATACCAAGCCTGATGGCAGCTTTCCTGCTATAATAGGGTAAGGGACAAAAAAAAATGCTTAGTTAATGCCTTTTATTTTGTCTTAGAGGCAACAATTGAAATGGAAAACCTAATAGTTTTGAAAGGAAATACTTTAAAATAATTAAAGGTTGAGTTTCTCAGTGTATGTTGATGTTCTATGATTGGTTTACTTCAAAAAAGTTTCCTTTATGATTTCATTGCTAATTTAAAAAATTAAATTCTCTCTTTCTACTTTTTATCACTGCTATCTTTTGGCTCTTTGTGTGGCAAACTACAAACTTGAAGAAGAGGAAAGGAAAGAGAAATAAAAAAGAGGGTGATTGCAGAAATGTAAAGTTTTCTCCAAGTACTCCAGTTCTTTAAAGGAAAATTTGTTTTCTAGAATTATACTTAATTTTGTTCTGATTTTTTTAGCAGCCAGAGAGTATGATCACTCCTAAAAGTTTTTTAAAAAAATAATTTCCAGCTCAGTCTCAGGCTTCACCTCTTGTTGCTTTATGCCTGCGCCCAAGGCTGTGTAAAATTAAGGTAATTGGGAAACAGCTCATGCAAATATTCTAACATGAATTTTAGAGTGGTTCCTTCCTCGATGAGTCCTGCAAGCAGCAGGCAGAGCATTATGAAGAGAGGTGAAATGGATATTTTTATTAGAGACCCTAAAGCTATTACTGTGAATCACAGCATATCATAAGTTATTGGCATTTTAAGTAATGCAGGAAGTGTAGTAGCATAATGGGAGTAAATTGTTTGTGGTCTTACAGCTTCATTCTTGCCCGGAAGTGCAGAAGACTGACAGGTCTCACAAAAGAAGAGAGGTAAGTACAAACCCTGGTTATCTGTGTGGAATTTGAGTCAAAATCTTCTTATAAATGACCAGAGCAGGAAAAAAAATGCCCTGATTTGAAGGAAGTTGTCTGTAACCTTGTGCCAGTAGGCAGACATTGAGGAAGAAGATGCCTTACTTGGTTTTGGATGAAGGACCCACAGAATTCCCACATAGCTTTTGCCCTTTGGAAACCCTCTGGTCCTTATTTTCCCCACAAGGCTGCTCTGCTTATGTGACTCTTGCTAAAGAACTGCTCTAAGGTGCTGAATATGACAGTAGTGTAGATATTCCACTGGGAGGGATCCAGGGCCAGCCTCCTACCCTACTGCTGCCTCCCTGGCTTCCTGCAGGTGCCCTGAGCTCTTTGAAAATTTGTCAGAAGGGAAAGGTTTGGCCACTGTCACTGTTTGATTTTCTTTTTTTTCTAATCCCCCTGGAGGGTCCTTTCAGTGTCTGTGACTTAGTGCAAGCTTAACCTGGAGCTGCCGTGAGCGAGACCTCAGCATCATGAAGGGGTCAGTCACAAAGTGCCTCCATCTCTGCACCCTCAGCTGTGGGAAAAAAAATGCCCTTCAGGCACAGATGAAGGTCATTTTACTGTCTCCTTGAAACACATCTCTGCATACAGCAGTGCTCTTTGGTATATCACTAAAACAGAATTCACAAAGTAATGATTTTTTTTCTTTCCCGTCAAACTGATCCACTGAATCTGATCAAATCACAGCTACAAGTAGAAAGTGTGGATCATGAGGAGAGCCTTGTTTTGACAGGGAGAAAATACATTTGATTTTAAAGTATGATAAAAGGAATACTGTGTCCAAGTGAACGTTTTTACAGTAATAGCTGGTCTAACTAGAGAAGAAGGAGTCATCTCAGATAGTCTGGCAGTCTGTGGGTAATGGGTCTAAATGGAGCTGTTTATGTCCCAGTCTTTTCAAATGACAGCCTGGTACCTCAGAGCCCTTCTAATGTTGGCAGGAATGGACAAGCACTGAGGCTTTGAGATAGACCCCCAGCAGGTGCCAGATGATAAAAGTCATGTGGGTATTCTGAAATCCAGCGTGCCCAGCATTCAGAGCCATCCTAAACTCCAAATGGTGTCTTACACTGTGAGTGAATACCCTCAATGCAACCGAGCATTTGCAGTCTTTGGGAACAGCTTTTCTCTCTAGGAAATTAAGGTCTGTCCTGGCTGTTTCCAAGGCACCATCCTTTTCCCTGGGCATTAAAAGCACTGGCACAATTATCTGACTCTGCTGCTGACAACAGCCAAGTTTTATACAAGAGTTTTGAACTCTTGTCTTTTGAGGAATAAACCTTAGACTGAGAAGGACTCTGCTTTGGTAAAGAATGATTGTGAAATATGCTGGATGGACCCAGGTGCAGGGGTACCTCTGGCTCCAGCAGCCTTGGCCACTGCCAGAAAAGGCAGGAACCTGCTGGGCTGCACTGCCGCTCCTGTCCTCCCCAGGAGCACAAGTCTCCTTCCAGTGGAAACTGGGGTGAGGAGAAGGCAGAGCATGAACCCAGGCCTTCTCCCAGTGTACACTCAGGGGGCAACCAGTTTGTATAGTTGAGGTGGGGGCTGTGGTGGTGCAGGGAGGGATCCCTTCTGAGCACAGGCTTCTTGTGTCAGTCACCCTGCAGAGGATGTATCTTGCTGAACTGCTGTGCTCACTGACCAACACAACTTGGGCTCTCCCTTCATCATGTTGAGGACAGGGTGAGAGGTTTGGTAATCCTTGGATATGGAGAGTAGGATGTAGAGCCTGTGGCAGCTATCCTATAACATGACTTGGAACAGAAGTTGTGGGAGAGGATGGAAACCCCTTCACAGCCTAAGCCAGACTGAAGGGAGTAAAACACTGCTGCCTTCCAGCTGGTCTTCCCAGGCCATGTGCCAGTGGTGAGATTGTGCCCTGCCTTTCAGAGCTGTGCAAGAAAGCCACAGCATCACACACTGCTGTGGAATAAGAGACCAGGGAAAAGAGCTGAGTGTCTGCATGTGCACTTCTTCCACACTGGGCACTGTAACTCTCAACAGGACCCTACCTTGGTAGCTCCAAGGATAACATTCCTCTTATTTAGTGCTGATGGCAATTTCACAGCTGAGCCCAAAGCCATGAAGAAAGGATTTTACTCATTGCATATTCCATATGTTCCATGATAGCATTACCCATAAATTCATTAATAAGAATTTATTTAAACTTCTCTAGGACAAAAAGTGCAGCTCTTGCAGAGAGACCAGCACAGCTGCAAAGATTGCTCTTATTAGGGGTAATGTCCTCAGTGATTGATCTCTGTTGGTACAATTCAATCCTTTAGAAACAGCTAGTTAGTTTTTGGTTTCGTTTGTTCATTTGGGGTTTTCTTTCTTGTCAAATAATACCCTATTATAGATGAATAATTCCTTCCAATGTCGACACTTCCTAAGAGTCTGAAGATGCCCTTGACCTGAAGCTTAATATTTTCCTTGGCACAGCTATCTTTAACTAATCTGTAATTGCAATGTATTCAGCACACAGCTGTGAGCTTGCACCTTGCTGGAGCCCTGCAGTTCGCCACAAGTGACAATATCTACCTGTCACGGGTGTGCCATTTCCAGGCTCCCTGGAGGGTCTGCAAGTCATTGTGCAATAAAAGACAGGTCACAGGCAGATCTAGAGGGGTCCTCCTCATCCCTGTCATGGTGCTGGGAGGTGCAGAAGCAGATGGGTCCCAAGGTGATAAATCAGTTTCCTGTGGACCCATGTGGTGTTTCTGACCTGCCCTGAAAGCAGGAGCTGGTGGTGTGTGTGAGAGGTGGTGGGCAGACCTCAGCAGAGGCTCTGCTGGGTCCTGGTGTTAAAATGGCTTTATTCTGCTCAGACACTGGGTAGGTGCTGGTGGCCTGCAGGGCACAGTGCCCACCTCACTTACAGAGGAGTGGAGGAAATTACCCTCTTCGTTATGGCTGTTGCTGGATTTGTGTCACCTCTGACTGCAGAGGAATGTTCATACACAGATCCTGGAGCTCTCTGAGCTCTCCTGGCTTGCCACTGCTTCTGGAGCAGGCTGACCCTTGTCCTCTGCCCCAGGGAAAAAGGCAGGGGCTGTTTCCTCCCCCTCTGCTGCTGCTGGGCTTGACACCTGCCAGCAGCAAAACCACCCCAGGGCCATGGTTCTTCCTGAACTGTAGCAACCTTCACTTTCTTGCTCAAGCCCCGACCTGCACATGAGGACACCTTCAAGGCCCTTCAAGTCATCCTGTTTCTGCTCATCCTCTCTCTATAGCATTCTTTGAGTTCAGCTGCTCATGGGTATAGTTGGGCTCCTGTAGAGCTGGATTGCTTCATGCAGCAGTTACATATGGTTTCCTCAAATGCTTTTATAGCTGGAAGTGTAGCCCACACAGTCACAGAGCTGGGGCTCCTGTATTTCTGTGCCCAGCATGGCTTTCTGTGGAGCACTGCATTTGCTTCCAGAAGTAAATTTCTTTCCAGTGCTGTGTGTGCATGTTTCTTTTTCATAATTATTAACTGTTATTTCATCCTGGTCTTCTTGCTTTTGGGAATTGCTGCAGTGTGGCTAACAGTAAGACGCAAGGGCTTGTAGGAACAAACTTAATTGCACTTGGGGTTTGCTACAGAATGAGGTATATTCATGGATTTATGGACTCATAAACTAAAACAGGCGGAAATTTTATATGTGCAGAAATAAAGTACTGATTCCCTGAGAGCCACAGTATATCGAGACCTGCATCTTTGTAGGAACAAACCATAAGTTAGACTATGTGCCAAGGCAAAAAAGTGCAGTGCCTTACTGCTTTCTTTCCTGACAGCCTGGAGAACATTTGGATGATGTAGGGGTTTGGGCTGCTAGAGTTATCTTAAGAGAACAGCTTGCATAACTGCTGGAAAACCAGAACTTATGCAGCACAGGAACCTGAGTTATTTCTAGTGATCCAGAAGCTGAGGAATTAGGATGGATCCCAAAAAGCTGGAACCTCAAATTCAAGCAGATATAATACTTGTTCTCTTAGAACTAGGGTACATTAGTGGTGGTTTGTTTTCTCTCACACTGAAGTCTTCTGTTGCTTTTCTCTTGCAGGAAGACGAGGCTGTGTGAGCTCTATGCAAAGGTTCTGGGATCAGAGGAAGCTTTACATGTAAGTACAAAATCTAAACCTCAGTGTCTCTGGAAAAGGTACCTTTGGAAAAGGTACCTGCTATGGGAGCACTTGCTTCCCTCTGAAGAGGAGTGGAGAGGAGATTATGGGAAGTCTTGGGTTTGGCAGTGAGGATAAGAATGAGTTTATGAAACATTAAAAGGCAGATATGTTCCTGTCGTGGGTGGGATTCTCGGTGCTTGCCACCACTCACCTCATGATTTGTCACATGTGACAGGCTTGCTTTCCCTCTCAGGCCATGTTGTGTCTTCTCTCCTACTAGTTATTAAAATCCACTGCTGTATGTGTTGGGTCGGTTTTCTTTTGCCTTTCCCTTGCCTGCTCTTCCCTGTAATGGTAAATGATTAGGATTTGTGTGATCTCACACTCAGATTATGTGATTAACGCTGCTTACACTTTTAAGGACAATTTTCCAGAGTTAAATGGTGTAGACATCAGTCTGGAGGACACACCATTTTCAACACAACGATATTGTACACAGAACCATGCAGGTGCCACACTTGGCATTTTTAACAGTGTGTATTTGTACTCAGTGTACATATTACAAGTATTACAACTATGTACACGGGAGGTTAATTTTGCTTTACATGGCTCAAAGCATAAATTTGTGCACAAAGCATAAATTAACATTGACAGATTAAGAGGATTATGTTCTACAGTGGCTAGATTAACTAGTTTTTTAGACACTGCTAGCTACTTTTAAAAAATTAAGGCTTATTGTGTGGGGTTCATGTTGCATTAAGAGACTTGTTAAATGTGCTCATCTTGTGATATGTTGACATGCACAAATGATAAGCTGTTCTTCTCTGCTCTCTCCTCAGTTCTGTTATTAACTTCCTCGAGACTTTGTCCTTTCCTTGAGTGAATTAATCTCTGTTTTACAGCCAGTGCATTATGAAGAGAAGAACTGGTGTGAAGAGCAGTATTCTGGGGGCTGCTACACAGCCTACTTCCCACCAGGCATAATGACTCAGTTTGGAAGGTACAGTGTCTATTTATAGTGGGCTTTGGAGTAGTAAGATAAGACCAAGTTAATAAATATCCTCAGGAAGGGTCATAAATCCTCTGTCACTGTTCGCTTTATACCTTTAAGATCGTTGGGGGATATTTTAAACAGATGGTATAACCTTCCACTTGTCTCAGTTGGGCTTTATGATGGATGTGTACAGTGTCATTAGGGGCTTTTATTCACTCTTTGTTATTTGGTGAGTACTGCTGAGAAGGTTCTGGGAAGGGAGCTGGGAAGCTTTCACAGTCTGTTCATGAAACTGGCTTTGGGTGTTTGAGATCAGTGTAACCATTTCAAGCTCATCTTTAGCGGGTGTTTTAAAATTACTGTCAGAGTTAATTCTTGCCAACATTGACAGTAATGAGGGATTTCTTTGGACCATTCCTTTCTTTTTAGCAGTGAAAGCCTAATATAGTGATCAGTGTGCCATTGTATGCAGTCCTCTCCCACTCAAGTTTTTGCATGAAAATAAGATTTACCAAGAAGAAAAAGACTTAATTCAGATTGGTGATTGGATTTAGACAGGTTTTACACAGGTTTTAACGTGGTGGAATAGCCCTACTTTGGAAGTTTAAGTTCTCACAAGTTAAAAATAACTTTGAGCAATAAAGAAGTTGTAATGGGGAGCTTATGGAGGCCTTAGTATTTAAAGTAATTTAAATGATAATTATTGCAGATTCTGGCAAAAATAGAGTTAAAACAATGCTTTTTGTTTATTTACTTATTGCTTCAGATACTATGGGGATGTATTTCAGAATGCTACACTGTGCCAGTAATGCCTAGCACTGGTATTTATGCCACTGGCTGGAATTGTGAGATAGTGTGAGTCTCAACTCAAAACAATTGTCTTTTACACCTATGAACAGTGTAAATGTTTAGAAAATGTGGACTCTGGCATGTTCACTGTAAGAAATTAAACACAATGTAGACTCCTCCTCCAGCTCCACTCACCAAGTGTTGCCATATTCAAGTGCTTGCTGTCATTTAAAACACTTTTATTCCGACATTAGCCCAACTATTTCAGTTCTTTCCTGACAAAGCTGATGTGACTTATTGTTTGTTCCCCTCCAGGATCATCCGGCAGCCCCTTGGCAGGATCTATTTTGCTGGCACAGAGACAGCCACAGAGTGGAGTGGATACATGGAGGGGGCTGTCCAGGCTGGAGAAAGAGCAGCCAGAGAGGTACAGATGCTCAGGGGACACTGTCAAATATCCTGTGGAAAATGAAAGATCCTCTGGTTGGAGGTGGAGTGCGTTGACAGCTTTGGGTGTTCTGAATCTTCATGCAAATCCCTGCAAAGGGAATAGACTTCAAAAAGGATGAAGGTTTTGCACTTAGATTTGGAATGCTAGGAAGGGCTCTGGCTGTTTTGTCAAACTCTCCTCTGTTTCCAGGATGAAATTCTTTCTTCTTTTACAGAAATCCCGAATTCTCCCCTAGCTATTTTTCCCCCTTAAATGAGCACTCTGTTAATGATCATACTGAGAGATCACAGCTGTTGGAACATGGGAACAGCTCAGTCCTGCAGCTCTGTGCACCAAGCCAGTCCCTTCCTCAATGTTTCCAACAAAATCACTGACACAGTGATATTCCATTGAGACAGCCTTAATGTGAAGTCACTAAACAAGGACTTAGATATTCTGCTTCTGAGAAAATGCCAATTCCTCAAGTATTTTCAGGAACGTTACCGTTTATGGAGCAGCAAAAGAAATTTAATCTTTGTTTTATGAGGTGAAGGGAACCTTGTGGCTAAAAGCTACAGTAATGGAGCAGAAATTGTCCTGGAAGGGATCTGGAGAGTTCTTCTAGCCCATACACCTGCCCTAAAAACAGGGTTCTGTTCATAAATTGTCCCATTTGAGAAAGTTATATCTAAGCTGCTCCTGAAAAGCTCCAGAGGCAGTGCCTCATGACCTTTCAAATGTAAGGACATTACAGCAGAGCCTCCATAGGCCTCAGCAGAAGAGTTGGTAAGTGCACTTCACTGGTAAAAATTTTGATGTTTTCCTTTCCTCATTTACTTGTGAAAGGAAAACATGTTGAAAATTTAGCGCTTCTCACTATTCTGCATTGAAGAGTTGACAGGGTCCATGAATCTTGTCTACAGTAAAAGCCCATCATAAAAGATGTTAAATCTTAAATCTACAAGTGCCTGGAATAAGAAAAACATTAGTATCACCACCTCCATTTTATTTCCCTGTAGAAGAAGCTAATCTTGCCGTCTTCCCTGATTCATTTCAAATAGTCTTTTTTATCCTACTGATCTCTGCTGTCTTTGATACTTTGAATGGTAACTTTTCCATTGCAAAGGTTTTCATTTCAGTTTTGCTTTTCTCTGGCTGAAAGTAGTGGTCTGTCATCACTCCCAGGATGCTGTTCCTACACCTACATCATGATAAAATTTGCAAAACAAGCTACTCCTTGTAGCTGGTGTCTTCATGCCTCACTTTGCCATGAGTGTCTGCTTAACTCTTGGTCATAATCACATTACCCTGTTCCCATGGGACTGGACAATTTCCGATATCCTGCATGGACTAACTAAGCATAAAGAGATTTTTCTGTTATTGTTTCTATATTCCACTAGGAGGAGTGTCTTATTAAATATCAGGCCTCCTCAGAAATGAGTTGTAAAAGGTCGAGTTTTCTTCTAAAATTTGAATACACTGTGATTTATGCACTCAACCATTACCTTCATCATGCCATTTTAAAGCAAACACTGAAGCCAGCTTTTTTTCCCCTCTTGAAGAATCAGTGGTACTTATTGAGAACACTACTTATTTTCAGATACTGTTTGCTATGAGGAAAATCCCAGAGAGTGAAATTTGGAAGCCAGAACCTGAATCAGTTGTAAGTATTTATGTAGCTAAAATGGATTGGATTTTTATTGCTGTTTTGCTGACGAGATAAAATTTCCTTGGCCGTTTTTATATAAGTTCACTAGATCAAAGCCACAATAAACTTTCTCTTACTTACCAAAATTGCCCTTCCCTAAAAAGGAACAGGATGGAAACTCAGGGCACCCATCTGTAAGGCAGGATTGGAAAGAACTGCACTTTTTACCTGGGCTATAAATCCTTTCCATGTGTGTGTTCTTCCCTTTAACTGAGCAGAAAATTTTGATATACTGCATCTTGATGAGATATAACTGCTTCAACCCAGTCCTGTTTGTGCCACAAGAATCTCTGGATTTATATCCTGCCTCTCAGTGGAGATGTTATGTGGATGATAATGGATGCTCTCCCTGCAGGATGTGCCAGCTTTGCCCATCACTATGACCTTCTGGGAGAGGAACTTGCCATCTGTGCCGGGACTGCTAAAGCTGATTGGATTTTCCACTTTCTTCACTTCCATGGCTGCAGCCGGCTTATTTGCCTACAAAAGGGGACTTCTAGTTCGAAACTGAAAAAAGGTGCCACCTCAAAGCCTCAAAATTGAGGTACTTTCTTTTTTTCTGAGTTTGTTTTTTTTTTTTGATATGTACTTCTCTGTCTCCAAACTCTGATCAGGACTGAGGAAGAGGTGAAAACAGTAGAGGAAAGAGGCTGGAGGGAAGGGATAAAGAAAGGGGATCCATATTGAAAAAGAACCCCTTGAGTCCAGGCCTGCTTCTAGCAGTAACTTTTTGGTTGTTGAATTTCTAGGATACCCTGACAAGCATTACTACCTTGAGATTTTTATCCAGATCTCAAAAAAGAAATTACAAAATACCTATTTAAAGCCTATTCTGATGAGATTTCCAGTTTGTTTTACACCTATATCTGAATCAGACCCTGAACTCCAAGTCTTCACAGGCCCTATTTGTACTGTGCTGCACAACACCACAATCTCTGCTTGTAAACAAAGTATTTCTGCCTTCCCGTGTGGTAGACTGAGAAAAGAAATCCATAGCTTACAGGATAATTAGATAGTTCATGCAAATTACTCATGGGAAGCTTTTTTCTGTTTTCACCCAGATGTCCAGAGCCCAGGCAGCTCCTGAGGGACAAGCCAGGCCAAATATATCCGTCTGGACTATGCAAGTGCAGCCATAGGATGTTGGCATTCCCAGTGGCATATATGTCCTACAGTGAGTTAAAGGACAATAGCTCTGCTGTGTTTGGCAATGTGGTTGAAGTTCAGGCTCCCCAGCTGTGTTCCCAGCTGCCTGGAATAGCAGAGCTCGTGTGGTCCAGTCCTGTCTGTCCCTGTGAACACCTTGAGGCTGTCTCTTGCCTGCTAGGGGACAATAGGCTTGAAAATGTAGCATTAGCATTAAAAAACAAACAAGCAAACAAACAAAAAACAACAAAACCCCCCAGCTCATCTGCCCCCAAACTCTTGCTTCATGCTGAACACAGATTTGCTGATTCAGAGCTTTGGTCTGTCCTAACAGCCATATTGATGGGATTAGCACTTCCACTTCTGCCTGCTGTGCTGTGTTGTACTGACTATGCACTTTTAGTAACTAATCAAGGATCTAAATGATAGCGAGATCAAAGAGAACCATGGATAGGAGAGTCATATGCAAGTGCTTCTGCCCTCCATAGCTTGGTACCATTCAAACAATGTGGGGGGAAAAAAAAGAAAGAGAAGAAACGAAGAAGGCAGGATGCAGGGAGAGGGGGAAGTAAAAAAAAAATCCACCCACTAAAACCTCAGTGCCTACATGTCAGCCTGTTGGTGCCTTGTTCTAGGTATTTCTGCTGTGTTACACATGCCCAACACAGAACAGGAAGACACAGGTATAACAGGCAACAGGATTTGGTGCACATGGAGATGTCTGGAATTTTTCAGAGCCTGTTTGCTGCACTTCTCCCTTCAATGAGTACCACTTTATATGCAAAAAAATTGGATTGCAGTAAAGAGCCATGGAGGGAAGTATAATAATAAATTCAGCAACTGGTGTGAGCAGACGGTGGAGGAACTGTATCAGCAGTCTCAGGCAGACTTTTTGGGCTTGCATCTGATCTTGCTTGTGTAGAGCAGTACTTCATTCTCCAAATAGTCCCATGGAAATTTACTGAACTACTTGGAAAGCTGTAATATTTGTGAGCAGCACCTCGCTTTCTGGCCCTTAGGTTTTGTTCTTTTTAACTTGATGTGCCAGTTAAACATCATCTTGTAGCAGCAGCTTGGGTTTTATCACAAATGAATATCCTCATAACAGCCTTTTAAAATGCATAGGGGGACTTTTCAGCCATAAAGATCTTTAAGTCAGAAGAACAGTGCAGCAGTGTACATATGGCCTCTTTCGTTGTATCACACAGAGCTCTAATTTGCTGGGACATTTGCCTACTGCAGGGAGCTTCTGCGTGGCTTTCTCTCCGTGTGATTTATTTACTAAATGAATTAGGAACCGAAAGCTGAATGGGAAGTTCAGAGCTTTTGCAACTCACACAGTTCTCAGGCCAGAAATAAACACAGGAACCTAAATTTGGGAAGACATTTTTAAAGTCTTGGCCCCAGTATTTGTAAGTGCTAGACAGTGAATATACACTTAGCATATAAAGAGCTGTTGCATTTGCAGATGATTTTTCTGCCAAAACTGTTTGGAATTCGGGTCCTGCTTCTGCCCTAGAAATACTCCACATTCTCTAAAGAGGAGCAGATTCATGAAACTAATGAGGATAAATCAGTTTTATTCACATCCAAAATGTATTTCTCTCTTCTTTGCTCCTGAATCTGGCAGAGGTTTTTCCCAGTCTAACAAGAGCATGTTTTGTGCCACAGGGGCAGAAATTCCAATGAAAAACAGAAGTTAGGTAGTTAGAACTGAACTGAATCATAACCTAAGCTTTTCATGAGATTGGTCAATTTAAAAAAATATTGAAAAGTTTCTCTACTTATAAACCTTTCTTATTCTTAATTTCAAAGTGAAACCAAAATGGAAAAAAAGTAAAGCAATCCCACAAAGCATTTCTCATCTTATTCTGCCACAACTGAAAGTAGGTGTGACTTGAAATCTCAAATTAAATTTGGATTCCCTGAGATTTCTAATAACTTCTGATTGGAGCTGGGAGGTCTGAATTGTATCATCTGTATTAACACTCTAATGTCTCTGTCTTTTTCCTTGCAGACTGCCAAAGCATTAGGAAATCTCTCCATGTCTTTACAGCCGTGTCTTGCTCTGATTATGCTGTGGAATTCACCACCACTATGGGATTAAAAAAAGGATCTGCTGCTGTTTTCTCAACATTTTCCAGACAAAAGGAATATGTGGCACTTTGTGTACATGGATGCCAATATGATGAGTGAATTGACAACTGTAGGTAGAGAATCAAGCTGCTTCCCCATGGGTAGAGGGAACTGTTAGCCCTGATTTATACTTTTTAAATTAAAATTCATGCCAACCCTTTGAAGAGAGGAATGAAATCTGGATTAACAGGTAACCAGTCGTGCTGTATTCTTAATTTATTACCACGTTTGATGAGACAACTGCTATCATGAAAGTTCCAGCAGTTTACCAGCTTTATCAAATGTACTATAGGAACAACCATGGAAATAATTGTATTTGTCTCTAATGAACTGAACTGTGTTACCATGCATATTTTGTAATGCTCTTGAGAGTTTACAAAAAAAAAGAGATTTACTTTCTTGTACACTGTTCTGATAGCCACTGTATATTGCAAGGAATGTTGGGTCATGGCATGAAAATCTATGTTAACCAAAGTACCTGGAAGCTAATTGTATGAACTACTCAACAATAACAAGGATATGAGCAATCTGAGGCAGCCCCCTTGTCTTCTCTTTAAATTGTGCATTTTTTTCCTCAGTGCAGATCTTGATTCCAGATAGCACATCTGCTGTCAATGCTAAGACATTAATCACAATTAAGTACATGTCTGAGCACTGTCCATCACTGGAACCCATGGCCTGGACAAGAAGCTATGGAGCTTCTATTAAAGGAATCTTTCTGTGTCCTCAGTGGAACTGTTGTTTCACTGAAGTAGGCTTTACAGATATGCAGAAATTTGAAGATGGTTTTTTTTCTCTTTTTTGAGACATGAAAAAGAAATATTTTTTGAGGAAGAAGGAATGTATGTCCTCCAGAAGTACTAGGATTAAACAACAGATCTGCCACTGCTCTCTGGCAAGAAGCAAACCCACTCAAATCACAGATTACAAACGCTAACAAATAAACCTGACCTGTGTTCAAATGGACTAACATTCCCTCTCTCATCTCCACCACCTTAAGACCACCTTGATCTTCCTTCTGTTGAAGAACAGGTTGTAAAAACGAGACAGCCAAAGCAGTCTTGCTTTCCAAGTGTCTCTGCAGTGAAATCGTTTAGGCGTTGTCATAGACTGCCGCTTATAGCGTGTCTGCTGTGGTCCTGTGCAGGTCAGTGCTCAGTGGTGCCTGCCTCTGTGTTTTGGAAAAAAAAAAAATAAAAAAGAGTGACTTCACTTTGCAGGAATATATATGCTGTGTGTGTGATGAATTTGTGCCTTTTATAACTGTAGCATTTTCTAAAGTGCCTCTGTGGTGACTGTCTCCCTTGGTTTCCTTCTTCAGCTCCCTTTTGAATAGGCTCTGCAGATATTTTTATCTGACAGCTGTGAAATTTTTTTAACCTTAATTAGAATCAATAAATATTGTCATGTCACACGTGTTGTTTGAGGCTTTTTTTTTCATGGAAGTCCTTTTGACTTGGTTGTAATGGTATCACTTACTGACACAACATTTTGCATTTCATACTGGAGCCAGTGAGGTAACTTCAGCTTTTTTTAGTAAAGAAAGCTCTGTAAAGAAAAAGGAGAGGGTAAAAAACCAACCAAACAAACCCAAGCAACCCCCCAAAAGTGCAAAAAACCCCACCCAACCCCCCAAATACACCCCCAAAAAAAAAAATCAAACCACATTTGGTAGCAGTATAGATGACCAACTGTCTTACACTTAAGAATTAGTTTTTGTAGGGCAGGTGGTGTGTGGCTCAAACTGAACACAGGAAGAAACAGACCTTGTACCAAATACTGTGTGATGGAAACATAAAAACGCTGGAAGAAAAGAGAGACGAAAATCACTGGCTTGACTTCACCCACCAGCTCAGTGTCAGTGCTGGAGAGATACTGGAACTGAAGAACAAATTTGCTTTTGGGAAGGGACCTGTGTTGCACAAAACCACAGGCCATGAATGCTGGAGAAAGTGTAACCATCCATGTGAAAAACATCAAAAGTGTGCAGTGCTCTTTGTATAGGCTTAACTTTCAGTATTACAAGTCATAAAGGAGCACAAATACAATGAAAGCAAATACCCTCAACTAATCCTTGGCACACTCTATAAAGTATCTGTCCCCTAAGAAATGTGTCAGAACCAGCAATGCATTTCACAGCCCTCAAAGCAGCCAGCAAGTGGTTATGACTCTAAAACATTGCTCCTGTGTTGGGTTTGCATGGCCAGGTTTTGGTAGCAGGGAGGCTACAGGGCTACAGGGGTGGCTTCTGTGAGAATCTGCTGGAAGCCTTCCCCATGTCCAGCAGAGTCAATCCCTGATGGCTCTGAGGATGCCGCTGGCCAAGGCTGAGCCAATTAGAAATGGTGGTAAAACCTCTGTGATAACACACTTAAGAAGAAGAAAAAAAAAATTATTGCACACATGTAATTGTTGCCAGAGAAGACCAGAGTGAGAATATGTGAGAGGAACAACTCTGCAGACACCAAGATCAGTGGAGAAGGAGGGGCAAGCACCAGAGCAGAGTGCCCCTGCTGCCTTTACCTGCTCTCCCAAGGCAGGAGAAACTGCTGACTTTGCCAAATCCTGGGAAGCAGCGCAGGGGTCCTGCAGGAGCTTGGGGTACAAGGGGTTGACCCAGATGGTCCGGATGGTGATGTGCTCCCAGTCCTCCTGCGACTGCTCTCTGCCGCTGCCCCTCCACAGAGGGGAATTACTGGGGTCCCGGGGTGCCGGTTCTGCCGTGCCTCCCAAGGGAGCTGTGCAGGTGCAGGTGACAAGGTCCCGAAGCTGTGTGGGCTGCCAGAGCAGACAGCCAAGGCTGCTTTGCTGCACATTTGCCAGCACATTCCCAGCTCCAAGCAGAGGGGGGAAGAAAAGGGAAGCGACTAGAGGACGGAATCACGCAGCGCTTACGGCTGGAAGGGACCCTGCCCCGATGTTATGATCCCATTAGGGAGAGACGCCTGTGCCCGAATGAAAGAGGTCTCAGAGAGACAGAGAGAGAGAGAGCGAGCCAAAAATGCTTGGATGTGTATTGATATTATTATTTGTTACTACTACTATTTCATTGTTTTCTTCTTCTTCTTCTTCTTCTTCTTCTTC
>VZRJ01013389.1:247919-311285 GCA_013397565.1 Ptilonorhynchus violaceus | reverse complement strand
ACTACTACTGTTTCTTAAACCTGGATGGACACGTCCAGGCCGAGGCAGCCCGTGTGGCTCCCTCAGGCCGCCGGGCAGGCTCCGGGCCGGTCGCCATCCGCGGGGCCCGGGCTGGCGCTGGCAGCGGGCGCTAATCCTGCGTCTGTGGCGCCAGGCAGGGGCAGCGGAACAGGATTTTGTGTAAATTGCACATTTTTGCTCTGTGCTGTGGTGTCGGTTTTTTGATTTTTGTGTGGGGAATCTTTGTCTTGCTTTGGTTGGTTTTATTGATGAGAGTGCAGGTTGCATGATGAATGTGGATTTTAGTGATAATTCTTAAATTCTTAAATATGTGTTCATGGAGGTGAGGGGTGGAAAGTGGAATCAGATTTGACTTACCTCTTTAACCCTTTGTCCAGACATATGCTGGAGCATCCCAGAGGGGGTAACTGAAATGGTATTATTATTAATTTAGTTATTTACAAAGCTTTCAGTGTGCATTTCAAAGAGACTAAGCCAAGGGGCACTTCATTATTTCCGTCAGTCCAGCATACAGAAAATTAATGTGGACAGATTAATACAGAAGAAATCCATTTCGTTTAACATCTATAAAAGATACAAATATGATTTCCCAAGCAACCAATTAGAAATCCCACTCATTGTTTAGATGAGGATAGGACGTGTGTGCCAATTATTTAGCTAAATCATGCAAAACTCACTGCTTCAATGAGAGCTGAGGATCATTTTTTGCTCTTGTCTGTGTAATTATACCAATTGCTCATCTGGAGCAAATCCCAAAATATTGGAGGGACTGATGAGTTTTGCCTTCTGCCTCAAGACAGGATAAATTCTCCCTGAGCCTGTGGAATTGCCTCAGAAAAAAAAGTATCCAAGAATCAGAGGCAAAACTGGCCTCAGATTGTAGAACCAAGATATAGTTTTGGTATCTGCTGGAAACAAGACGTGTTTTTTCTCAGGCTGGTCCTGCTCTGTGGTGTTGGGTGGGAAGAGAAGGGGAGAGAGGCTCCTTATCTGGTGTTTCAACCCATGCAGGTGCTGTAGGACTCCTACAGACATGTCCTTCTCTCTCTGTCTCCATGTAGGAGGGTTGGATGGGATTTCTAAATTCAGTATCTCAGTTATGTGTTTGAAATACATGGAATTTACTCATTTTGTGCATGTGTATCACGTTCTGCAAAGAGCACCTATTTACCCACCTAGAGGGCAATTCATGAGCCCAAACAGTTGCCTTGTGCCTCTCAGACATTCGAGGGCACCTTGTTCAGCCTCCAGCTGCTGCTCCAAAAGGAGGCAGCTCTTCCAGAGGCCCAAGGGAAGACGTGTCCTAAACCAGCCCTGCCCGGGGGCAGAGATGCTTTTTGGATACCAAACTAAGCAGCTTCTACCTCCAACCAGCTGCTGACGGCAATTAGGTACTTCTTGGGATGTTCACCTTTGAAGTAATGCAAACAGGGATAATGCAGGCTCTGTGAATCAAACGTGTTGCAAGTTGATAAGTTGCCTGTTAATAGGTAGCTGCATATATAGTATGTTAATACACAGCTGTCCTTTATGCAGGCAGGCTACAGATGAATTTGTTTGTCATTGGAAACAAAGGCATGATATTCTAGTCATAGTATTAGCAGTGTTTGCTAGAAAAGCCTTCAGTTAGCAGCTGAGTGCCAAGTTAAGCTGTAAAAAAATACACCTGAGAAAGAGGCTTCGTAAGTTGATTTTAGTGTGCGTGATTGGTACAGTCAGTAGCAATAAGCTATGCTGAAGCTAGGCTAGAAAAAGCTCAAAAAAAATTTTTTAAATAATCATAGAACAGTTTGGGTAGGAGGGGAACTAAAAAGGGGATCTTTCTAGGTCATCTAGTCCAAACCCCCTGCCATGGGCAGGGACACCTTCAACTAGACCAGGGTGCTCAGAGCCCTGTCCAACCTGATCTTGAATGTTTCCAGGGATGGGGCATCCACAACTTCCCTGGGCAACTTGTTCCAGTGTTTCACCACCCTCATGGTAAAAAATTTCTTCCTTATGTCTAATCTAAACCTATCTTCTTTTAGTTTAAAACCCTTTGTTCTACCACAACAAGCCCAGCTAAATGTCTCTCTCCAGCCTTCTTATAAGCCCTTTTTAGGTATTGGAAGGCGCTCTAAGGCCTCCCCAGAGCCTTCTCTTCCCCGGGCTGAACAGCCCAAACTCTCTTAACCTGTCTTTACAGAGGAGGTGCTCCAGCCCTGTGATCAACTTAGTGACCCTCCTCTGGACCCGCTCCAACAGGTCCATGTCTTTTCTGTTACCTGTCAAAACACCTGTGAAACACGCACTGTCTCATCCACTGGGACTTTACCCAGTGCCATGCTGGCTCATCCCTGTTTTCCATTCTTCCTGGCAGTGTTGGAAGAGGCAAACCAAGTTGTTTTGAGTCCAACGTGGTATCACTCTGTGTTTTCACAGAATGTGAGATTTCTAATTTAGAAGCAAAGGGTATTATTAGCTTTCATCCAGGGCTGGGTTTTGCTGTGTGCACAGTGAATTTTCTGATAGCAAGGTTTCTAATCCTTTCTCAGCAGAATGGCCCTAACAAAATAATCCATATCCATCCAGCTCCGTTTACTCTGACATCCACAGGCTCTGTAGACTCCCTTCCACCATCCCTGCAACTCTGAGGTGGGGAAAAAGCCTCATCCAAATCTAAATGATCCTTTTATTGACCTACAGCAGAAGGGGTCTGAGCAAACACAGAGCAGGCAGCGTCACCTGCCCAAGGGCATACTATCATTGAACATCAGTAGTGTCTTTGAGGGGCGAGTGTTTCATCAAGCGCCATTTCCCTGCAGCAGCAGAGACTCCAAGAAGCACTTGAGGAAGTGGTACCCAGCAGAAACACCAGCCTTTGGGTGATTGGGATTGTCAAGTGGCTCCTGCACTGCTGTCTAATGGGATTCAGCACTGCACTCAAATATGCTCTGGTGCTCAGATGGGGAGGAGGGGGGAAGAGGAAACATATCAATAATGCACTGAGGCATCCTTGTCAGCCCTCAGGCTGTGCCCAATTTGCATATGCTCCAAGTTGTAAGAAAACACTTTGCACAGCAGTGTTGCATTTAGCAGAAATTACATTATAATTTCAGATGTGGAAACTTCTATTCCAGGTCTGAGGCAGCGAGATGTCCCATTGGGCTGTGCAGTCATTATCTTAAACAATTGAAATGCATGCTTGTACTTAATCAAAATCAAGGGAAGATGTTACTCCAGCCTTCGCTTGCCAATTGAGCTCAAAGTGAAACAAGAATATTTAACTAAATTAGGAACTATATTATTTCTCAATAATTCTTTATGAGATGGAGTTTGGCCAGAGCAATTTTTCAGAGTGTGCATATTTGAGCCAACACCTCTATCCATCTCTGCAAAGCAAACTGCCCCCACAGAAACCCCTTTCTCAGAGGAGGGGAGTGTACAGGTGCATTTAGGATCTGTGCTCACACTTTTCTTCCAGCTCCTTCATGCTGCCAAGCAGGAGAAAGGACTCCTGCCCTTTGGAGGAAGTTTTGCAGTGCTGGCAGAGGGGTGGTGCCTCAGCCATTTCACTGCCCTGATTTCTGCCAGGGACTGGCCAGAGACAGGAGGCAGAGGCTGCAGGGATGGAGCCTGCCTTTCCCTGCTTCCTCCAGTGTGGAATGTCAGAGTTTGGAGATGGTTGAGAACTGGTGCTTAAAGCTGGAGACTTGCATCCCTTTCCCGTAGCGTGCTGCCCTCCCAGAGTTCAATATTTTGGGTACCCGACAGGAGCAGTAAACACCAGTGCAGAAATCCTCACAGACGCCTTTCTGCAAACCAAAGTGTTCAGCCTCTGCCACGTTTTGTTTGTGAGGTGCTAAAATACTGCTATTCAGTATCCAGAGGGTGACAGCCTTTATTTCAGCCTTGAGCCCCGCTGTGCCACCTGCCTGCAGCTGCTGTCTGCTGACAGTAGCCCCCACTCAAATGCTAGCCTCTGCCTTTTGGAATTCGGCCACATGTCCTGGATTTAACCGAGGTTTTGATGAAAATGATGGTGCTCAGGCTATAATCCAAGGAGTTTTCAAGTGAATGGTCTGGCCGTGGAAGTCCAAATGCCAGCACAAGCAGTAATTGCATCCTGTGCTTGATTTTCAACCCCGTCTCAAGTGGCAGCTGTCCCCCTGTACTGTGAGTGGCAGGCGCATTTCATAAAGCTGAACAGTGGGAAGATAGAGATGGCAAAGGGCATCTGCAATGTATTTTCTTGTGTTTAGTAAGGTCACAGGCAGTGCAAATTCATGCCCCTGCCTGATCTGTTCATTATAGGCCAGGGAACATCACATCCCTGGGACTCTGGAAGAGGAGATGGGTGGCTTGAAGGCACTGCTGACCTCCTCTGGCACCCAGCAAGGTACCAGCAATGCTCTGCTAAAGCTTCCCTGTCCTCTCATCAGTAATGGGCTCTCGCTTGGGAAACTTTTTCCCTGCTCCTTCTTTGTGTGTCCTGGGTTATTCTGTCTCTGTTACGTAAGATGAGTCAAAAAAACCAAAACAAAGAGAGCAAGAAACAGGGAAGAGAAACTGGAAAGCCAAGTGCTACAGATGAAGAGCAGAATAGGAATTGCAGCTGGAGCCCAAAGCATTGGTTGCCAAGTGCAGGAGCTGAGTGGAAAAAGTTACACTTCACTCACAAAGAGCACATTTGATTTCCCCTCCTGGATTTTCACCAAGATGAAATTTCCTTTCTCTGTGTGTGTGTGAAAAGCAACTGTTGCAGGAGAGAAACAGCCCGCAAAGAAGAGAAACTACTAGAGCCATGTTTCCACAGAAGAGGACTCTCTGGTTTGTCTGTTTTTCTATTTTTGGAAGCTGCAGTCAGGAGCTGGGACCTGAACTCTGTGCAGAGAGCATAAAACCAGTCCCCAGCTTGACCCTGGCCTGGTTTCTGGCCAGGAAAAGTCCTTGCTGTCAGGCATCAGAACCTGGTCAGTGGGATGTGGGAACCAACTGGTGGGAAACCTGGATGTTTAGATGTGCCAGACTGCGCAGTGTTGGCACATCACCCTGGGTGGTATTTTTATTCTAATATGTAATGCTAATTTTGCCAGTAGTTGGGGGTATGTTTGATTCTGGGAAAGAGATCAAGTCTGAAAGTGAGGGCTGGATCACACATGGACAGAAAAGTATTGCTGGGTGAGTGACTAGCAAAGAGACAAAGTGAAGGCAGCAACCTCTTGCTTCCTCGAAGTGGATGTTCATAGAATTATAGAATGCTTTGAGTTGAAAGGGACCTTAAATATCATCTTGTTCCAATCCCCCTGCCATGGGCAGGGACACCTTTGACAAAAACAGATTGCTTAGAGTTCCATTCAGGAAAACCTTGAACACTTCCAAGGATGGTGCATGCTCAAGTTCTCTTGGCACCCTGTTCCAGTCCCTTACCATTTTGAGGCTGGATGAACCCTTTTAGCAACCTGGGTGAGCCTGGTCAGACCTACCCCTTGTCCTGCACAAGGAGCACAACTGGAGGGCCACTGCCTGCCCTGGGGGACATCCACATTCACTACTCAAAAGCACGGAGCCCCTGCAACCTGGTGCTGCTTTCTTGGGATGGTGGCCCCTTCCCAGACCTCTCACATAGTGGGTTTCCAGCCAGAGGGGTTTGGGTTGTCAGTTCCCATGTCAGGAGGTTGTGGGCCAGGCAGGTAATGAGGGAAGGAAAACCTTCCTGAGCCAATGGTGCTAAAAATCCAGTCAGTGGCTCTCCTCCGGCACCTCCTGCCTGTCCAGCGCCTGCTGACCCAGCAGCCCATCCTGTTTCAGGGTCCCTGTCCCCAGGAGCTGGTTGATGGCAGCCAGGAAGGGAGCAGCTGTGTCACCCTGCACAGGCAGGAGCTGCAGCCAAAGGGAGTGGGGCAGAAAGGAGGTGGGAAGCAGGAGAGTCTCACAGGAGCGTTTTTCCATCCCCAGGGCTTGGGCAAAGCCGCTATGCTATCTGTAAGCAAAACCAGTAACTTAATTAAAAAGAGGCAGATTTTCTCACATATATAATCTCTGCTTGCTTATTTTGGACTGCCTGATCCATGTGCTCAGTGGTGCTTCTTATTTCACTGCTACTACGGAGGATTAGTTGGCTTTGTTTCTCTCTTTTCCCTCTGCTGCACCTTCTGCCAGTGCTTGCTCCGGTCTTTGTTTTGCTTTCAAGCATCAAAGAGCAGCCGTTTCGGCTGAGGTTTTCCCATTTCCCAGGGGTCAATGCAATTTAGTTCCCACCCCCGTGCTGATGGAGTTGGTGTGGACCTCAGCCTCTCCCATCTCACCCTTTATTTAGAGAGGGCACATTTCCCACTTCTGCCAAGGGAGTGCAGGGCTCTTCCTCTAAAAACTGTGGCACTGAGCACCCCTTTCTCGGAACGGTGATCAAAGGCTTCCCCACTCCCCATCCCAGATGAGGACTCTGCTTGGTCCCCCCAAAGAAAGAGGTGGCACATCATTCTCTCAGCTTTAATGCCAGCAGCAGCTCGCTTGGAGGGTTGTCAGTGGTGATAAACTCGGTCCCATTCTCTTTCAAAACTGGTTTAAGAAAGAAGCCTGGCTGTTTAATATTTAAGCTAAATGTTTAATGTTTAAACAGGGAAATTGGTCTGATTGTCAGAAAGGGCATTAAAGCAGGATGGGAACTGGCTTATAATCTCTGACAAACGCTGCCCTTTCTCTGCAGCAGCCTGGTGCCTGGGAGCTGCAGGAGTTTCAGAAATGCCAATTTTAATCAATCTCTCTCATTTCACTTGCTGCCTGCCAATCCCACAGCAGTGAGACGTGCCTTTCCCTGGGAAGTGGGGAACAGTGTACCTGGCTCTGTTTTAAGAGTTTGAGATGAGTTCAGCTGACTTGAACTGGTACTTCAAATCCCAAACTAATTGCAATAGAAATGTGCATGGATAAGGTAAAAAGTGAAACTGGACAGTGTTGTCTCATGAGTGTATTCCAGGTGATTTGGGGCCCCTTTTGCACATGCACACAAAAGTTCTGATGTCAAGTTTAAAGTAAGCCTGAAAATGAGTGGCTGTAATTGCCACAAATACATGTATGGATGAATTATTTTTCAACGTATATGGGCAATGTTTTTCAGGTGGTGGAAATATCCCCCTGGGGGAAGTGTGTGACGGTGTAGAACAGTTTCACACCACAAAAGGCTCATCAGCAGCAAGCCTGTGCTCTCTCCCTGAGGAGGCACTGGGGCTGTGCCAGGCTGCATGCACAGGGTAGTCCAGAAATCCCTGCTCAATAATGGCTGGAGCTGGGGAGAACACATTCAGCAGGGAGCCCTCCACTCAATCAGCAATTCATATAGCTCACAAAACACGAAGCAAGAAAGAATCTGAAGAAAAGTTTATAAGAAGATCAAGGTTTCAGGACTATCGAAAGGCACATTTCACCCATGTTGAATGACAGCTGAGTTCATGGACACATACAACGCTCAAAATTCATGGCAAAAAGACCACATAATGATGGTACATTGTGAAACATACATTCCAGACTTCAGTTAAACACTAAAGTGATTATTTTAAAGTGTATCATGTACATAATAAGAGCGGAACAGGCAGATGCATCCAATTACTGTAATTTACAAGGCAGTAATTCGAGCCTCAAATACATTTCTCTTTATTGGAAGAAGGCGCCATGGATTAGGAGGGGCAGTGAATTGACGGGGAGCCAGGAAGCTGCTGCCATTTGGAAAGTAGCAGCTACCACCTGCTGCAAGTCAGGGGGGATTTAACTTTGCTAATTCATTTCACTGTGCTACACAGCACATGGCTGGGCTGGTGGGATGCTCTCGGGGCAGGCACCCCGCAGAACAGATGTGCACAGAGGCTGCCTTGGCAGTGGGCACAATAAAGTCCACCCACACCTCCTCTCCCTCCGTTCAGTGATGTGCTTCGTGCTAATTACCTCCTTTCATCCAGCTCGGGGTTAAGTTTCACGATGAGATGATTAATAATTAATCAAATGCATTTGAAAATTAATTTGGCAATTCTACGACTGATTGGCATGCTAATCTCTTCTGTGCAGCGGGGATGTTGTGGGAATAACCTCGGATATTCTGAGCTGCCGACTGAGGTGAATGCATAAGGGCATTTACTATCTTGTGTGGTGAAAAATGAGACGCTGAGTGGAAACAAAAGCATTCTCCAAGACCTCTTTGCAATTCAGAAAAGGTGTCATCTGCATTTTGCCTTGCCTGTATTAGGAATATATCATTGATATTCTCACCTCCAACCAAAACAAATGGACAAGAATAAGGCAAACCTGAAAAACGCCCCCACAGTTGATTTATTTCTGTTCAGCTTGTAGCAATTGCAGTAGATTTGATGCATTAATTATGGCACTAAAAAGAAAAATCACAAGGAGAATAACTTTTGCTCTTTCCAGCTGTCCATGCCACTTTTCTCCAAAATAACACTCATCTGGTAAAAGGGGAGAAGAAGGGGTATGCAGCTTCCACGGGACGCGTGGTCCCCGCTAGTTTCGAGTGACAAGTCCCTTTCTACAGGCGAAGAGCCCCGCGGCAGCCACGGAGGTGAGACACACGGTGCAGCTCAGCAGGCACAGCAGCCCCTGCGCCGAGGGCAGGTTCCTCTCCCAGAAGGTGGTGGGGAAGGGTCGGGCCGGGACGTCCTGGGGGAGAGAGGAGATGGTAACACCGCAGGGTCCCCCACGCCGCGCATATGAGGAGGTGGCAAATGTCTCCCACGAGGCTGGGGAGGTCACAGGTTTTTCCCAAGGACCAGATTGTTCGGGAAAAAGAGTCATGGCCGTGAAACATGTATTTTGTGTCGTCCTGAACGGCCACAGGACAGGGACGGTGGAGTTACTTGTGACTGGAAGGAGGTTATATTTGGCTTAAAACCATGGCCTGGGAGTGGGCAGAATTAGGCTGCATTTTTCAGTCCCCAAGGCTCTGAGATCATTGTCCTTGGCTCTTAGCCATCCACCCTTCAGACATGGGTAATAATATTCCTTGGACAAGTCACAAAAATCAATATTATCAGCATGTGAGGTGACCAAAGCCTTGCCTGGGGGCAGGGCTGTAGGAATCAGGGAAACAGTGACACACCTGACCGAGGGTTTTGTGCCTGACTGGGTGACAATGATACTCTGGCTTACCTTGGACTCTGGCTCTGGCATCCAAATTTCACTCTCAAAGATATTCCCCATTCTGTGCAGTACCTAGAAGAAAAAATTATTTATACCATGTGAGAAAAAAATTATAACCCACACTACTTCCAGTTTTAGAAAAGCAGAGCAAGGTGACATTGACAAAAGGCATACCTATGACTAGCTGAAAAGTCTTTTGAACCAGAAAATGTACAGTGATTTCTACTACAGCGTCTCTAAATATTTTTGTGGGGAGTTTTTTGTGGTTTTTCTTTTTAGTTTGTTTTTCTGAGTACAAGTAAAAATGCTTTTTCTCAAGGCAGTTTGAGAAATAGCAAGGTGAGGTTATTGCCATGCACTTGGGACACAAAACCTGTTAGGAGTGATGCTGCTTGGATCACAAACTAGAAAGAGGAGAGATGCAACCCTGGGGCTCTCACAGCATAGAATTACGAAGCCATCCCTTGGCTATTCAGGCAGTACAAAGCTCACCAAGGATTTTTCTTCAGAATAAACTGATTGTAACAATCATGGAGGTTCTTGGGGGCAAATGAATGTCTCCAGAAGTGACAGCTCACTGTCTTTGTAACTACTGCTCACAGGCATGGAGAAGAGAGAAATTAGGTGACTTGAAACAAAGCAAGTAATGAGGATTATAAGGTGTATATCACATTCTGTCAAACAGATGTAAAGGGCAGATTTTCCCTTAAATAACAGCTCTGTGGCTTTGCCATGCAGCAGTTGTAATTGTAATGTGCACCTTCTAATGCTTGTTTTCCCCTCTCTCCAGATTGTTGTAGAGGGATTTCACCGTGCGTGGGGACCCAGCCCAACGTGTGTCACTCTGAGGAGATTTAGACATTATCAGAGCTGCACATTACAAATTCGTAAAGCTGAGCTAATGGGACTGCCTTGTAAAAGGAGAAGCAGAAGGGATAGATCAAAAATGAGAACAATGTTCAGATTTCCAGATTTCTCCATAGGAAATAGCTGTGAGCATTTGTAATGACTTGGATTACTTTTAAAACATGCAGTGATTAATTTGTTAGAAATTGACGTAGTGTATCTGCAAGTAGCATCAGGTCAGGGGGTCTTTTTCCTCTAGACATGCAGCAAATAGCACGAGCTTTATTTTAAGTCTCCAGTGCAGTATTATTCTGATTTGGGTGAGATTCCTGGCTTCACTTTATTCAATAACAAACTAAGTAAGTTAAAAGGCTTTGGTTCATACTGTTTTCTGGGATCCCTCTCTGTCAATTCTAGAAGCTTTTGCACAAAATCAGACCCTCCAAGCTCTACTTAATCCTTTTTAGCCTTTTGATAGAGCTGTAGAAAGCAGAGCAATGGTCTGTACCTCTCTGGCTGCTCTCTCCCCCGCCTGCACGGCCCCCTCCATGTATCCACTCCACTGGGTTGCTGTCTCCGTGCCAGCAAAGTAGATTCTGTCAACAGGCTGGCGAATGATCCTTCAAAACACACGGAGAATGTCAGATGACAAGGAACAGGAAGGCGATGATCCTTCTAAAAGCAATTTATGGCTTTGATGGAGCGCTCGGCTCCAATTCTCCGGAATCCCCGCAGACCTGGGCCGAGGCGCAGTAAGCTGTCCCTGCAGGACCACCTGCTTGCTTTGTACACAAAACTCAAGATCTGACAGAGAGAAAATCTAAGGCATAACTCAGTGTTCCCAGCCTCCACACAAACTAATACAGGCCTTATTTTAGTGCTGGGATAAGGGATAATCCTAACGGCCTCCAGCAATGCAGTGCAGCTGATAGATTTATGTGTCCTGCATGGCAGCGTTGCTGCTATCCTGCCATGACAGTGGAATGTGAATGACGTTTTTGCAGTGGTGGGTCACTAATATCAGCTTCTCTTTGGAGGCTGGACTTGCCTGGCTGCTGAAGGCCTGGCATCAGGGAGCTGCAGCCTTGTATGGTCATACAAGTCAGTCCCTCAGCCCTGCAGCGCTGCACAAGCATCCTGGCCAGCCTGGCTGTAGGTAACAAGCTCCCTCTCCCACTGGGAATGTGCTCGGTGTAAAGGCTTCCATCTAATTAGCTCCCATTTAAATCCCCAATTAGGTGTTCCCTGTCTGCCTGACAGCAGCTTCCCCAGGCTGGACGCCTGACCCATCACTGCCCAAGAGTCTGGATAAATGAAAACAAAAGAGACTGTGCATGAGAGAACTTCTCCCCACATGATCTTGGCTCAGAGAGAGGGTGTAACCCCCTGCTGGACATGTTAAGGAGCTCCTGGTTTTCACCTGAACCTGATGCTCCACCTACACAGTCAGTGGAGACTCTTCATCTGTTCAAGATGTGTGTCCTCAAGAGCTTAGGGGTCTCTAAAGGGATCCATTGCAAACACTGCATAGCACAAAATACTGTAAGTAATCCAGTGGGGAAGGGTTTCATGGCTCTAGCAGTCCCTCTGTGACTGTGTTTTGTTTCCTTGAAAGCCACAAGAGAAACTCTGCTCTTACTGAAGTCAATAGCAAGATCCTTGTTAGCTGGGGAGTAGGGGAAAAGAAAGAGGGTTGAAGTTCCCCCAATATTCTACATATGCCACAGGTATATTGCATAAGGCATAGCACTGTAGGTGAGCTAAAAAATGTGAATCAGAAAGCAAAGAATTCTCAGTTTTACCTTCCATAGGAATGCATTATGCCTGGTGGGAAGTAGGCTGTGTAGCAGCCCCCTGAATATTGCTCCATGGTCCAGTTCTTCTCTTCATAATGCACAGGCTGTAAATATCAACAGACATCACAGAGTGAAACATTGGCAGGGAAATTGGAAAAAAAGAACAGATTTCTTTTGGAGAGGGAAAAAAAACAGGCTAAGAATACCTGACAAAGGAGTGCCATGTCATCTGGCTAATGCTATCCACCTGCACAAAACAAATTTTTGTGCTTTTACAGAAACACCAGCCTCCCATGGGGAATGACAGGACAAATTAAAACATGCACTGCCTTCTCTTTTCTTGTGCAGGGTGAGACTGGCAGTTCTTTTCTTCCTGTACTAGATGCTGCCCTCCCCTTGGGAGTACAGATTGAATTGCACAACATGCAATTGTAGGTACACTTTTTAGGTGCCAGGAACTTTGGCTTCATCATCCAGAACAAAGGAGCAACATTATTGTACAACAGAGGGAAAAACAGGCATTAATTTCTTACTTGTAAAGCCTCTTTCGTCCCCAGTGCCTTGGCATATGCTGCACAGATCTTCTTTTTCCTACATGAAAATAAAATCAGAGTCAGAAAAAAAAAGAGGGGGTGAACCTCACCCCTCTGCTCTTGCTCTTCTTTTAAAGAAACCAAACAAATTTATTGAAATAAATTGGGGAAGAAAGTTGGGTTTGGCTTTGTTTTTAAGTCTGATTTCAAGTTCTTATTTTAACATACGTATTTCAAATGCTGACGCCTAAAAGTTACATCCAAAATGGACCCAGGGAATGGGAAATGAAGGTTGATTTTGGCAATGAGCTCTAAAAACATAAATCTTCGTACAGCTATTTTAGGATGCAGAACCAATTCATTCTCATGTTCACTGGTGTAAGACCAGAAGAAAAGCAATATAAATCAATTAAATCCCTACAGATTAGCTGGGAATAAAATATGAGCTGAGGAATGCTGCTCGCATTCCTAGAAGCAGAACTCCTCTTTCATTTGCACAATACCAAAATTCACATTTAGAAAGTACTGTTTGTTCAGTTCACTGACTAATGGGGAAACCATACTTTTGTAAACACAGAAGTTTGAAAATTTTATCACCCAGTCTGAATGCGAAGGAGACCCAAAAGTGGACATGTCAGAACTCTCTATATCCCTGGGTTGAAGCATCATTCAGTGGGGATGTAGTCTGGGAACATCTTTGGAAAAATCTTCATTCACATAGAGACCCAGAGCTGGTAAGTCACAGCACAGAAGAGTGGGCAGGACTTGAAAATTTAGAAATATCCATAGCTGGGTGTATATTAGCATTAGTGTCTTGGTTTATGCTGTTTGTGCTTGTTGCTTGTCCTGTTTATGCTAAAAGCTCAGTTTCTGCCCCAATTTCCACTGTTGGTGCTTGGGCTGAGCACGTGTGTTTGTGCACATGCACACACATTCCTGTGGGGAAGCATCCCAGAGAACCAAACTGCTTCTGAATACTTACAGCTTCTGAACTCTTACCTCTCTTCCTTAGTGAGACGGGCCAGTTTGACAGCCTTTCTGGTAAGGATGAAACTGAAAAGAAAAATTTGGCATATGAATATCACCCCAGCTGATCTGCAAGCTCTTCCTCGAAATGACTCTAAAAAAGGATGGGCAAAGCACTTTACTGGTATGTGATGGGCTTGATGTTTTGCCATCATACTTTGAAATTTAATAATTACAATTTAATAATTACAGGTCACATGGGTGAAAAAGCCTGTGCAGGGTAACCTGTGGGCTTCATTGAAAGGGACAGTGTTCATTTCTAGAGGGCACCTGTCTAGGTCTTATCCAAAACGACTGAGAGCCTGAGTTTTCCTGAGCTTTTGAAGCCTAGCAGGCAGCTGCCCGTGTCACTTGGTGTTAGTAAGTGATGGAAGCCTGCTGCTCTGCCAGGCAGTGCACAGTGTCATGGATCACTCCTGTAAGAACCGGGAGTAATATTTATTCATCTTGCAGGAAACAGATTTGGCAATTAGTTCATCTGACCCCAGTGGAGATACCCAGGGGATGAAGAATGTTCCTGCACTCTTTCAGAAAGTCACATAAATCCACAAGGAGAAAGAAAGCAGGAAACTGTTTGCCATATGGGGTTTGGAGGAGGCTTGCTGCTCTCAGGTCGTGGAAGCTTTTAAGCCTTGAACATGCCCATAAACATGTACAGTTCAATAGAAGTGGTAAGCTTTCCCTGCCAGACACTTAAGGAGTAGTTGCCTGACATTTATATTGGCCTTTTTTTGGCAGTCTCACCTCAGATTACAGTGGAAACATTTGTAAAGATTGTTTGTTCATTTGGTTTCAGCTATTTTAAAAGCCAGTCAATGCTGACACATATTTTCCCACCTGGTTGTCCAAACTGTAACTTTTTTACTTGTCAGTTTGTTCAGAATCCCAGTTTTTCACTGCATAGGTCCTGCCCTGCTCCTCCAGCTGATGTTCCTTGTCCTGCCTCAGCTCAGTGGTGAGAGGAGGCAATTGAGGATTTCTTGGACAATTGCATTTTCATTTTGGTCCAGGTGCTAAACAAAGCCCAACATAAGCCAAATACAGGCTCACACAGCTAGGTAAGAGAGGGATTTATTTCTAAATTTACTCCAAAGCAAAAAACCCATGAACTGAAAGCTTAAAATGGACTGCAGCTGAATTCAGCAACTCCTTCCCAACCACACCCTTTGTATCAGGCTGTTTGTAGCAGAACCTTCACCAAAAGTCTTACGGGGACTAGAGGGGCACAAGAGCCTTGGCAGAAGTGCTCTCCTCCATCTATGCAGACTGTGGAAGTGGGAAACACTGATGTTACCTGGTCATTTCCCCTCCTCCTCCCACTCACTCTTACAAGAAGAAACACACATCTGTAAGTATGGGCTAGCAGCTTTTACCCCATAATGGCAGGGAAAGTTCCATCAGGTTTCGTGTCATCTATGGTTATTCCAATTGGAGAGTCTTCATCCTCAATGATGAAGGAACCACAATAACCTAAGGAGAAAAATCCCAAGATAATTGTCAGAGAAACCTGTTATCCATAAAAGGAATTGCACAGTAATTCCTTTGTTACCAATAATACCTACATGTCTGAGGTGTTTCTGTAACAACTTCTCTACTCTCTTCTCTTTGACTCTGGGAAATTGTGTACACAGACCAATAAAGGTCTTTAAAATTCCACTATTACTTAGCAAGGAATTTCTGTGGATTGCTGCAAGTCCCTCTGGCTTTCTATTTTGGGGACAATAAACATTAAAAATAAATTGATCTAGTCCAGAACTATGGTGATTCATTCCATGAGTAACTTTGACCAAAACAAAACTCAGTGTAATTACATCTGGTCACTACAGGCTCAAATTTACACTATTTTGATTTTGCTGATGATAAGATTGTTAGGAATGGTGTCCCACAACAGTAATGCAGCAGAAACATGGGCTGTCTAATCTAGTATCACATCAGGACATGCTTCAGATGAACATGAAAAAAATCTTATTTGAAAACAATGTATAAACCTGGGTATACTTCTTCCTAATCTCAGTGGCCAGTTTATACCCTGAAACATGCAAAAATTTTATTACTTTGCTTAAGAAATATTCTTGCCAGTCTCAGTGTTATTACAAAGCAAGTGGAAACTAAACTGTTCATACAAATAGTTCTGAAAATGGTATCAGTTAAAGCTGAGAAAAACATGATATTGCAGCATGGAAAAAATATCTTGAGCTAAACAAAAAGCCAACCTACTTTTCCCAGTCCTCTGAGATATCAAGTCTGCAGAACAGAGGATTAAAACCAGGGAAAGGTCTTGCTTACACCTTAAGCTCTCCTTGTCATCTGCTGTAATTCTCTTTGGCTGACCTAACTGTCCCTAGCAGGGAGAAGTAGGGAGCTGATGCTGCAGGGCCACTAATTCTGTGCTCTGCAGATTTCAGCAATTTTTCCCAGGGAAACTTTGCTTGTTCTCTTGGTTGTCCCACCTCAACTAACAGCAATGAGATTTGGGATCTTATTTGGATCTGAACTCATCTTTGGGACAAGGCATGCACTCAAGCTCAGAGAGTTCTCCTTTCTTAGGAGCTTTACTTTTCACTTTTCTGTGTGTTTGGTTTTGGGGTTTTGCATATTTAACCCTCCCTTGGATTTATTCCCTGATTGTTACACAGAGGAGCTTCAAAATTCGCAGAATTTAGGGTTCCCAAGTCCTTCACTTTCCCCACCTACCCTTACTCCTCCAGAAGGCTTCCTTGTAGTACATCATGCATTTTATGACACTCCCCATAGGCATACGCTGAATTAGCTGGTTTCTCTTTGGTGGCAGCTCTGGTTTGTAATGAATCTTGGTTGTGAGGATTGGAGGGATGGCACTGATCACATACTTGCCCTGAAATGCAGAACACAGTCAGCACGGTCAAGGCGCTGCCTCTCACCAAGCTGACCCCACAGAACAGGTTTGAAAGACACTCTTCATAGCTGCTAACAGCTTCCCCACACCTGACTCTGCTACCTGGCTTTCCCACACACATACTTCCAGGTGACCAAAATACTTCTGCCATTTCAGATAAAAGGAGCTGGAAAAAACAGACCAGAGTTGAAACTTGGCTGGAGACAGGTGGGGAAATGGGACAAGAGAGATCTTACAGCCTGGGTAAAACTGCCTTTTATCATCTCCAGGAAAATATGACCCACATTTGTCCAAATAATAAGATGCTAAAAAAAATTCCCTTTTGTACATGTTCACAGGCTGTTACTTCAGGACAAGGAACACTGATGGTGATTTCAGCTTTCCTGAACATGCTCCATCCCTCTTGCAGGCCCTGGGTCTGACTGGAGCAGCACAGGACACTATGGGGTGACACCACACCACAACACTGCTGCTCCCAGGTGCTCTCAGGCTGGTGGGGTTGCTGAGTGCAGGAAGCCCATCTCCTCTGGCCCGGCTGTCAATCAGACAGCATGGAGGAAGACTAGTTTGACTCTTAGGTTTAAAAATCCCTGGGGAAAGGAGAGTTCTCCCTTCAAGACATCTTCAGGCCAGCTTCTCTGTCAAACAGCCCTTCCCTTTCTGCCAGCTTTCTCTAAATATCCTCCAAACACTGTCACCAATCTTGCAGGTCCTCACTGTCCTGCACAAACTCTCATGGGAGGTTGGGCTCTGCATGCAGAAAGGAGCTGCTGCCCCATGGGTGCCACTGTGGGCAATCATGTGCTGATGGAGCATTTCACAGCACCACAGCTCAGGGGCAAAATCGTACTAAAGGTGTTTCAAATGTCTTTTTTTTGTTGTGCTGCAAACCACAAACTTAAACAGGAAGGTTATTTTTCCTTTCTTTGAAATGGTCTCAATGCAGAACTAAAATGTAAGGATATATAAAGACATAAAAAGTTAAGGCAGAAAAGTCAGAGTAATGACAGAAACCAAGTAGCAGAACACCAAGAAGAGAGCCAGTCACAAATACATCTGTAAAGCAGGTTTCATAGAGTGTCAGCATAGTCCACGAAGTAGACACACACAAATGGGTACTTCCTGATTACATCTGGCTAAGAGCCACAGCAGATGTATTCCCCCACTAAATGCATACTCTACTTTTATTCTGATCAAATTACCTCATATGTCTCATGGTTTAGAGTCTCCACAAGGACAGTATCACCTGTCTGATCGATACTGATCACAGGTCTCTCCAGCTTAACTCTGCCTTTGAGGCGTTCCATTATTTTCTCCGATATCTGACCAGAACCCCCTTTAAACTTCCTCTCCTAAAATAACAAAGAGAAAAGAAACACAAACAAAAAATCAACAGCATTAATCACACTGACATTGAATATGACTTCTGCTCACCATCATGAAATTCCAGGCCAAATCTGCAAAGATTTGCAGGGTCTTATGCACAAAGGGTGCATAAGGATACCCAGACTTTCAGAAGAACAAAGACATAAATCTGAGCCTCAGTGGGGATTACTGACTAAACCACTTCTGCAATGGGTCCCCTAATGAGCTGGCTTAAAGACTCTTTAAGCTTAGAGAACCTGCACATATAATGCAAGTATTCCAGCAAGCATAAACATGTAACTTCATTCAAAACAGGTTTTGAGTGTTTTACCCACCATGGTGCTACCAAAACCCTCAAGTGTGACAAAGAAACCAACTGTAGGGTGGAAGACTCTGCCAGCCCAGAAGGAAGACAGACCTCTAAGTGGGTCTGGTCTCAAGTGCAACAGGCAATGAGCTTTCTCTGTCACTGGGAAGACACAAAGACAGTGCTGCCTGGAAAAAAGCAGGATCTGTGACACACATTTCCCTGTGATGTGGGTGCAGAGGGTCAGGGGATGCACTAACCCTCTTTTAGCTGCCAACCGCCAGCCTTGTATCAAGCAGCTCACTTTTACATGCAAGATGCTGGTACTGGCAGGGAGGAAAGGATCCACAAAGTTTTGCACTGAAAGACTGAAATGGCCCAAGGAGGTTTTATAAGACTTGTCATGGCCACTAAGTCAGAAACCCTTAGTGCTTTTGCTCAACTGATATTGATTGGGGTGAGGGAGGAGGGAAGCATGGTAGGAACAAAGACAGCTTTTCCCATCCAGGCACAAGGAAAAGGAAAAAGCTTTCCCTTCTCTACATATTTTCTTTAGCTATGAGTATCTTGGGATTAATGTTATTTTTAATTCTTGCTGCAACACCTAGCAGTTGCTGATGTGGGACTGCAAACATGACTGAGGGGCTCTTGAGGAGGAAGGCTCTTAGGTTTGTCTCCTACCTCAGGGCAGCATTAGCACTGCTTACATCCTTCTTGACAAACAGTTTTCTATTCTTACCTCAATGGACAGATGTTGATGAAAACTGTTGCCATGTGAGCTGTCCCAAGAAGGCAGAGTCCTTTGCTATCTACCCTTGTCACTAGAGGCTCCAACACCAAAAAACTGCCACGTTTCACTCTGAAGTACACTTGCCCTGAACTCTTGTAAACATTTAAATGTGCCAAGTAACCCATAGAAAATAAATCAGCAAAAAAGCAACACAACAGCAACAACAGGACTGTGCTGAAGTAAATGCAGAAAATCCCCAATTGTTTAAATAGTCCCAATTTATCCCAAAGCCTAGCAAACAAAATCCTTCATTAAACAGGGTTAGTTGAGAGGTTTGTATCCATGAGATACCATGAGAACACAACTCTCTCCAGTGCCTCATGCTCTCATCTTTTCACTAATTGCAGGGCTTTGATGGGTGCAACGCTTCACTTGTTTGTTATGGTTTCAAGAGAGGAGGAAGAAAATGAGACATTTTGTACCTGGCCCCCATTGGTGATAGAGAAAATCCTGGACGTGCCCCCACACTGCCTCACATACCACAGGAACCAGAGAGCAGAGACCTCGTGAGGCTCAGACGTGACGTTGACGTTCACAAAGACGGTGGCAAAGTCTCTAACAGCTCTGCATGAGGCACAGGAGCAGAAAAAACAGTGAGAAAACAGGACTTCGTGACTGCTTTCAGGATTTTCTTTGTCATACTAAATAAGGGCTTCTTTCCCAAAGTCAGAAAAGTCAAGATGATTTATATCTGTTTTTCAGTCTGTAGTGAGACTGTTCAAGTGGGTTTCTACCAGCACCTCCCTCCCTCCCAAAGCATTTACCCATTTAGTTTGAAATCCCACTGATTTCACCTTAGTTATGTCCTTAAATAGTTTCCCAGCTGCTATTCCTTTCATCAGAATAAATATTTTTCTCAGCAGAAGAACATTTTTGGTAGTCTGTTAGTGAAACTTTTCCGCATTTCTCCTCCATGGGGAGCTCATCGGGCACATCAGGTCCAAGGTCTGATGGGTCCTGAGGGACTGACATGGCCACACAGCCAAGACATTCCCCACCTCTCATGTAACACTCCTGCACTGACCTTTTGTGACACCAAGAATCAGACATGGTAAATAACCCAGACAGAGAAACCAAATTGGCAATTGTTGTCATAAATATAAGGAAAGGGGCACCTGCCTACCACAGTAAGTCCTCTAAACATCAACAGAGAAACAGCAGCAGGAATTGAGGCTATTCACACTTCTTGCATTTGTGGCTACAGACTGCTAAGGAAATTGAGAATATTTTGCAAAGAGTGTAAAAGGACTTTGACTTGGATGAAGTTTCATAAAACAAAATGAATTTATAATCATCTGCTAAAGGAAGGAACTTTGCAAGTTATCTTGGCTAAAATACATAACTTATAAACTTTTATAACCTCATTTCCCTAAGTATGAAGTCCATTCACCCCTATTTCATTAGTCAGGATATGAAAACAGCACAAGAACCCTCTGTGACAATGCTGAAAGCACCAAGACACTAAACAGCAAGTTCAGGCCTGAGAAATATGAAAAAAGCCTCCAGGGTCAGTAGATGCTGATCTGTGACACATGACAAACAAATCTTTTATAATCTTGACTCAAATCATATAGAAAATGCTGTGGAAGAGCTCTTTTTGTTTAAGCACTGTTGTTTAACCATGTGTAGAAAAATGTGGCTTGGCTTGAAGATCTAAAGTGGAGTTTTGCTGAGTTTTTGAATGTTTTTCAGCTGAGCACATCCATTAAAACTGGATGTTTTACTGACAAAACCATTGGCAATAGAAGCTGCCTGGCAGAGAAGCTCAGAATTACGGGAGGGATCACTATAAACCCAGTCCTGCTTATACTCCACCAGCTCCCTGACTAACAGGAGCAGTAAAAACTGGGAGAGGAAGAGTCAGTGCACTTGCAACAGTAAGGGTAGTTCAAAGTAACCGAGTTTGCAGTCAAAAGGCTCATAAAACTAATTGTAAAGAAAACTACAGTGCCACAGAGAGCATGAGCCAGTCCAAATGGCTGTACAGCATATCCCATGGAGCTGGAGCAAGACCTAAGCCATAAAAATTAATTTCAAATGGAAAGTTTTGGTCAGGAAGCTGCAGGCACAGTGCTAGACTGCAGTCAGAGTGAAAGGGCAAACAGAGCACAGCCACACAAATAAAAGGCACTGAATGCAAGGGAGGAGAGTGTGACAGAACTGCACAGGGGCTGGCACAGCAAGAGCGGACATGAGTGCTCATATGAGCACACTTCTCTTTGCCTTATAAAGAGAATTGATTGAAAAGGGAAAGGAAAGAAAGAGAATTTCCAGCTGTCACCACCTCAATGTATTGAACATCGTTCCTTTTTTTATTTGTACTGTTTGGTCCCTCACAGACACAGAAAACACACTGGTCATTTTATACATGACACAACACCTTGAGCCCTCTTCCTACTGACCAGTGTTGATGTTCTGTTGGATATGCTGCTCACAAACAAGGAGGACCTGTGGGATGATGCAAAGGTGAAGGGCAGCCTTGGCTGCAGTGGCCATGAGACGTAGAGTTTAAGATCCTGAGAGGAGCAAGGCAAACAGCAGAACTGCAGCCTTGGAGTTTGGAAGAGAAGATTTCATCCCCCTCAAGGACCTGCTTGGTCTCACAGGAAACTACCCTGCAGGGCAAAGAGCCCCAGGAGAGCTGGCTGGCATTCCATGCTCCAACGGTTTGAAGTGAAAACATGGTGGGTAGAGCCCACACCACCCTTGCTGAAGCAAACCCCAGGCTCCCCCAGCAGCTTTGATGCCACCTGCCAGCCAACCAAACCTCATCTCAAACACCTCCTGATCTCTCACTACCTGCACTCAGCTGTACCCCAGAATTTGCCAAAAAGCCCCTATCACTCTGCAGCTGGATTTCAGAGCAGATCAAGATTTACGTACTTGGTCCAGCAAATCTTGTTTATCAGCTCTTTCATGGTCATTTTGTCCCATTCTTCAGCATGTGGAGCATCCCACGGTGCATCAACAGGAATCTGCAGACAGGTGTGATATATCCAAGAAATTATTCAGTACTTCACCATTGCCTGGTCAGAGGTAGGTACTCGCACAGGCTTAACTGATGTGTTGGCCAGGAGTTACTTTTGTCCCCTGCACGTGGATATCAGTTTGGAACAAATTCACTGCATGGAATAGTTTCCATTCACACTTGGGGGCATGGATTGTACCATAACCACCAAACTGTTTTTGTCTGACCAATGAACTATACCCTTGTGTTGGGACTCATCTGGCCTTTAGTTGTCCAGAAGTGATTCCAATTTAGTTGTCTTGGTGTGCTCTAAAAGTTGAGGGGAAAGTTCTTTTTCCAGTCGGTTCCAAGATGGGTATCCAAAGACCCCTATGTCTCTCTGCTAATTGCAGAGTGAGAAAAAATATCTAGATACTATTGAAATATTTTTAAACAGTTAAATTCTTAATAATAATTCTTTGCATGCAAGTAACATGACCTGTGAGGACACTACCATATCTCTGAATCTTTAAAAAAAAATGTATTATTTGACAAAAAAACGTGTAGTGTCATACACAAATTTGATTCTGCAAAACCACATAAACCCAATGAACTTTGCAGGGGTACACTCAGTTATGCTTGAAGGTCCTGTTAAGGAAGAGCCCTTGGTTTGCAGCTAGATTATGTGGCAACTGATGAATATTTGAAAGACAATGTAATGCTCCAGGGGCTGCAGTTTTACTGCTTATGTTTTGAATTTTAAAAATAAAGTTACTGTGAAGTCAAACTGCTTAGCTTAGGCAGCTACAAAAAAAAGAATCATATTTACTCAAAAAGGCTGTCACGAGGGAAGGGGAAAAAAAACCCCTCTAATCTCCCAGCTCATGGAATGGTTTTCCCTGTCATGAGAAAGTACTTACACTGAGTTCAACCTCATTTTTCTCAGATATCTTAGACACCTCCAGGGCTTTTTGTCTCATCTCAGAGAATTATAGAATATTTTGGGTTGGAAGGGACTTTTAAAAGTCATCTAGTCCACCCCCTTCTCAGTGAGGAAGACCTATTATTTCTGACAGTTTCTGGGCAATATAGATATCTTTCCTGATGGATGCTTCTTTTCCATTTTGCTTTGTTGATGAGGGTTTTTTTAAACACTAAAGAATCAATAAAAAAACCTGCCAGAAACAAACTAAACCAAAACCAAACCTGATTTATTCATGCTGATATGAGCATTGTAGGAAACATGCAATTTTCACAGCCTACCTCTTTTCCCATCTTGTCCATGGTTCTCCAGAAGTTATTGTAATCCAGATAAACCAAGGGATTCCATGTTGAAGGGCAAATACCCGTGAAATTCCGTGACTTTCCCTAAAATGCGCATAAAAACATTAGCAACTGAAATACAACAGACATATCTTCATTACTCAAAACCACAACATTCTCAAAGTTATCACACGGTTGACCTTTTGCCCCAAAAGACCTGGCTGGGTTTTTGTTTTTTTTTCTTTTTTTTTCCTGGATACGCTTGCAAGCAATGGAATGCATGTAGCTAAGTAGGAGGGGAAAAAACAACTGGACTGACATAAAAAAGGACAATAACACCTTTTTATATTTATTATTCTGAAGGGATGGGGAAGGGTACATTTGTTCTGAGCAGGTTGTCAAATTCTGGACTGAGGATAATCAAGCAATGGCCAAAGAGGTAATATTCCTTTTTCCTAAGCATTCTTCATTATTACATTTGAATGAATCTAGTATTTGCCTGCCTGCTGAAATGTGCATCCTAAAATTTGCATGGGTCCAAAACTGCATGCATTTTAAACTGTTTAAGCACTTTTATGGTAAACCTCACTTTAAAAGCAAACATACCTCTTTATTATCCCATGGAAGAAACCCAGCCTATAAAAAAACCCTGAAAATGAAGTTTTCGGCTGCAGCAAGAAAAATACTGTACACTTGCAAAAATGGTGTCAGTACTGACACTGTGTGAGACACAGAGCTGCAACAGTGACTGAAACTGTCATTATCTGAAACTGACTGTTTCAGATAATCCTGTGATACAATGATAAGAGAAACAACCTAACAGCAGCTCTTTCTTTGTGATAACTTTAATCTGAAAGACAACTGGATGAGCAGGTAACATTTTCTCTTATCAAATTGCTTTGCACCTTCCCCCTTGTAAGTCAGCGGGACTTTTCTGGGTTTTTGTCTCCTGGTCTGGTTGAGACCCTGGTTGTTTGCCCTTCCAGATGTGTCAGAAGTTTGTGTGAGGATGCAGGGGACACCCTGGACCACGACAGGCAGGAGCTGGGGTGCTAAAGCAGTTTGTAACCTGTATTTCAGTGCCGTGGACCCCGTGCCAGCCCATCACACCTGGCAGGTGGGAGTCACAGACCAAGCGAGAGGCTGCAGTGCTGCAAATGCACGAGATGGGGACCCAGAGACAGAGGACACAAAGCAGGAGCCTTCCTCACACTTGGCAAGAGAGAATTTATTGGTCTTCCCCGCTGATAATTGTGTATTTGTGTGTAAATACATGTGGGTTTCTGATATTCTGCGGAACATTTTTTCTGCTAAGGTGGTAACAAAGATAAAATGTGCAAGGTGAAACTCAGAGACCATGGTGAGCTTTCAGACTTGGCAAAAGCAGTAAAATACCCAAATTCCCACACTTTGGTCAACTTTTGTCAACTCCAGGACAGGTACAGTACAGGAGGCAAATGTATGTGGGTAAGGGACCACAGCAAGGCTTGGCCAACACTGCTTGGTCCCTCCCTCCTCAGAGCACGGCTCCACGGGTGCCCCAGCTCTGACATCCATCAGGTCACTCTATGTTGTTTCTTCTCACCATCTTCAGCAAGGGCAGCAGCAAAGCCACTCTCCTGTTCCATCTGGACTCAATGATTTCTGCCCAGGGCCAAGCAAAGCACCAGGTTGTGATCTCAGCACTTAGTTCATCTTAAGAGCCAAGCGTTTAATGTTTTTTTCTCAAATTTCCAACAAATGTTGCATTTTCAAGACACCAGGAGGTGGTTGGTTACCTCTGCATTTCTGGGTATGTACTCTAAATCCTGTGTACTACATAGTTTTTTCTCTCTTTTATCCCCATTTTGTTCTTTTTCAGAGAGTTACAGTGGAGGAGGGTGGCAGGGGGATGCTGCTCCAGCCTTCTCCAGGTGCACATGTGCACGCAACACATTTCTGCCATGGCAGGAGCAGAGAAAATGCTCCTGTGGGGAATCCTCCAAATGACACTGCCTCTTCCTTTCCCTTGAGGACAATTTCTCACTGCCAGGCTGGAGTACTGTGTTCAGCCACAGAAAAGAGGAGCAAAAAATGCATGGAAAGGGATATACTGCATACTACAGCTTTTACTGTCATAAAACAATGCTGTATCAAACTAGAACATCCTGATACCAAGCAGTAATATATTACTAATCATTTTACTCTTATTGCACAACATTTTGATTTTCTAAAAGATCATCATATACCGCTCCTTCAAAATTAATTTATTGCTGGTCTTTTTATTATGGTTGGGAACAGAGGTGCCTTCCACATTCCTCCCTTGCCCAGCTTTAACACCAATAATTCTGCCCTTCAGCAGAAATGAGGGACAATGCTGTCAGGCCACCCAAATCCAGGTGAAGAGAAGTTATTACTGCAGTTCTGTCATGTCAATACTCCAAGGGGGCAAAGGGAAAAGATAAGCCTGTGTCCAATCAGGAATAGCAGCAAGAAGTTCCCAGTTTTTCACTGTTCAGTGACACCTCTTTTCAAAAGGCCTTCTGATAAGTGACTGTGCTTGTGATGTAACTTGCAAACAGCTCTCCTATCCTTAGCTTACTTAGCTTAAAACATCTTTGGTCGATGGCATAGCACAAGGAGATCAGTGGGAAAACATGTTTTATTCCCTGAGAACTCTGAAATGCCAACTGATAATTAACAGTCTAAAGTTGTACTAGTTGTTGCTCTCTTATCCTTGCAAAAAACCCCACAACTTCAGTAAGACTAGCGTCCAATGGCAGGAAAAGCTGGAAAAATACAACAGTGCTAAGAGACCTGGAAGAGGCTAAGTCTGAATTCAGAGAGGCTGAAATAGTTCACAGACACAGAGACCCCTTGTGCAGCAGGGATGCACCCATCAGACATGGGATGAGAGGAAAGCCCAATTCTAACAAGAATTGTTAGAAGAAAGAAAAGAAATTACCATTTCCCATCAGAAAGGGCAAGCCCAACAGCCTTAGACACATCAGTTTTCCCACTTTCTCTCTGGCACAAGAATCTCCACACCAGGGAGTAAATCTAGCCCAAGTGACCTGGGGCTGGCAAGTTATTCATTTGGTTTTAATATTGTCTCCCTAGCAGGCAGAGGAGCTCTGCCTGCATGTTTCACAGAGGAGCTCACTGCAAACAGGCAAGGTCTTGCAATATTCCATTTTTAAACAAGTTTATAGTGTTCTGGATGTATTATTTTGAGAACTACCGTTTTCTTAACTGAAAGGCAAATAACCCACTGGCTTCATTCCCATGCTAACACATGGTGGCTTGAGTGACCCACAGAGTTTATCTAACTTTTTTTTTTCATTTCCTGGTGTGTTGAGAGGTTTCCTGCAGACCTCAGATTTGAGTCCTGCTGCCTGCTTGGATTAGTTACCCTACACCAATCCAAGGAAAACAAGATCCTCAAGCACCATACATCAGTGGTTAGAAAGAAGGCAGCAGTGAGAGGTGAGCTCTGCCCAGGGCTACGCTGGGGTTTGTAGCTGTAATTACAGGAATTAAACCCAAACCATGACACCACCCAAGTTTCAAACTGTGCCAGAGGAGCAGACAATTTTGCCAGTCCTGAGAAAGGCAAGGCTGGCTCCTGCCTGCTGTGCCAGGGGCAAGGTCCACATCAGGAAACACAGGAGGAGCATCCCTCATGCCCCAGTGCAGGGGTTGTTTTTGCCTTGGGCTGTGCACAGCACACACAGCCAGAGCAGTGGCTTCTCCTGGTGTGATCCTTCAGGGGGGCATCCTTCCCTGGTCACCATCTCCAGCCCTGGAGCACTGCAGTGCCTGGGCCTGTCTGTGATTCCTGTGTCTGAACACCAAGTTCACAGAGATCTGCATAGACTCACTCACTGACCCACCTGCTGCACCCTGAGCTCTTAATCTGAAGGGAAGGTGAAGGAAAGAAAGGACTAGATGGCAAATGGCAAGCATTGTATAGAAATGTGCATATTTTGTCAAGTGTACCCTTGCTCTGAAAATCATGAGTCCTTATTGAATAATATTATATATACCGGAGCTGGGTGCTGCTGCCAGATATTAGAGGACTGCAGTTATATGAGAAGGTTAATATCACACCAAGGCCCTAATGCTTTTACTTCCTAGGGTTTTCTATTAAAAAGGTGAAAACAGCACAGCGTGGCCTTCAAGGACCTCTGTAAAATTAAAAAGCTGTCTGCCAGCTCAGGGAAGGGAGAACTAGAGCACATCTGCCCTTCCTCAGTCCAAAAGTGTTCTTGCTGAATTATGGGACAGTAGCCACAGAGAAACTTAGCTGGAAAGAAAGTCTGGGGCTCATAACAAACACTACAGTTTTAAGTTACAGATTTACAATGTCCTGGTTGACACCACAGCAGTCCATGTTACCATGCTAACTGATGGGAAAGAAAGAAAGAACAAACGAAAAAAAAAAGATAAACGATAGTTACATATTTGGATTTTCAAATAAACTTCAACTACAAAGGAAACCTGCACCAATGAAGCAACTTGGTTTTTAAAGCTTGCAGTACATGGAATTTTTCCACACACATATGGGAAAAATTCCTGTCAGAGAAAAGAAGCTCATTAAATCCCTCTGGGGATTTCCACTTTCCCTTGGCTGCTTCCGCTGCTGGGATAAAGCATTTTCCCACTTTCCCCTAACTCAATCAAAGCAGTATCCTGGAGATCTTCAGAAAAAGCCAAACTGAGCTGATTATTACAGTTAACAAAAGACCAAAAATCTCTTAATCTGAGGATGCTGGAGATTGCACAGTTAACGACTGTCACAACAACTTCTACAGCCGTGCTTAGTCATTGCTCCAAACACTTTCTCTTGCCTCTGACAAAACCACACAACACTGCAGACTCCGGAGAAAGCTCTTGGGAGGAGACCTTCCTGTCTGGCCCTGGCTACACGCCCCTGGACAGCCACCAGCCAACAGAAATAACAGCTGAGACACAAGGAGAGAAGTTTTAGTCAGACCTTTCCAACCTGAAAGGCAGCAGCTGGCCCAGGGCTGATGGTGTGTCAGCCCAAGAAGCTGAACACATCCATCTTTCATATAAATATTTAATTTCTGGTGGATGTGATCCTTTAATATCAAATCATCTCTTTGCTAACGTTTTCTGTCATCTAGGAAATCCCACAGGTGCTCCCACAGGTCCCCAGGGCATCTTTAATGCATATGAGGAGTGCATCTACAGCTGGCAGAGCACAAATCTCGACCTGCTGAGCTCAACTCACCACCCAGCCTGGTCACAGTGTGCAGCAGGTTGGTAAAATGCACAAGCCCTTGGAGCCCTGAGCACTGGCCAGCCCAGCCAACAGCCAGGATTGCACAGATGCAGTTTAATAACTTTTTAGAAGTGGGATGTAAGAGAAGGTTCAACAACATATCCCTAAATCAAAGGGCATGGTGACTACACAATGTCTCAAGGAAAGAGAAAGGAGAAGAAGCTGTGGAAAGCATTAGGAAAAGAAAATAGAAGAAAAAGGCTACAATTTTTGGGAAGAGGATGTGGGAGAAATGAGACCTGCTGGAAGAGAAGCATCATTATTATTCATCCAGTGCTTAAATCTGGGAGACTTTAAAGCTCCATTGCTGTCCCCCTGGTCCAACAACTACAGCTCCCTTGGGACCCTGATTAGCTCAGCAGGACCATGGTGCCAAATCCAGAATTGATCCACAGCCTGTGATCCAGCTGAACATAATGCTGCCTCTTGCTTAGAAACATGCTTTCACTTCAAAGAAAACCTACCAAATTACATGGTCATTAGCAAGGATGTGCATAATGTAGTGTGGGACAATAAAAAGCTGCAGCTTCAGTGTCAAAATGGATTAAGGGCTCAAAGTAATGCAACCCATTAGAGCCTTTTATTTAACATAAAGAAGATAAGTGCCTTTTAGGAGGGTGAGAGATTCATGCCTGAGCTTAAATTAGAGTGGGACAAACATTCCACTGGTACAAACCAGCCCATCCCTCTTGGTGTAGAATTACATCAATTTTGCATGAGGGGGTGACAAATGACTTTTTTAGTATTATGGAGTGGCTGTGCAATTATTTAAGATGTGCCTGTTTTATGAGCATGGCATCAATCTGCCCAATAAGGAGTGCTTGCAGAACCAGATGGCAAAACTTTGCAGCATGAACACAGAGCTCTAATTCTTAGAAGAAAAAGTGGGAAGGTAATAGAAACGAAACCAATAAAGGATCCATCACATAGGCTTGCCTCTATCAGGTATGTCAACTCTGACTCATAGGCTTCAAGTCTGGTTCTGCCAGAGTCTGTTAACTACCAAAACTAAAGGATATTAAAAAAAAGTTTGAAAGTGATTGGTCTTTGGAAAGTAAAATAGTTTGTGAGTTATGGGTACAGACAGTCATATCTCACACCTATGGATCCTAGGCCTTTCTTTGTCCCTCTTCCTGCTGCTCTCACTCTGCACTGGCTTTGGCAGTAGGTCCTAACTCGGACCTGTGCAAAAAATCAGTGGGCTAAAGATCTAAGACAAGGGCTGGAAATTTGCTCTGAAAACAGGTTTCACTCCAGTTCACTTTATCCACACCAGTGCCTGCTCAGGAGTGGCCACCTGGACTCCTGCTGCCCCACATCCCAGAGGTGAAGCTTTTGGTGAGCCTTGGGAGGGACTTGTGTCTCACCATTAGCTAGAGAGGGAACTCCAAGAGTCTCAAATTAGATGATTAACTTCCAGACATCCATTTTTAAGTAAGATGAATCCCACTCTAGGGGACTGGGAGAGACCTCATGTGAACCTAGTCATGTGGGGCAAGTATATTATCCTACTCCCAGACTAGTCCCATACCACCATTGTTCAGTATCATCATTCAGTACTATCCAACAATACTATTATTTTTTAAATTTAAATTTGGCTTTAATTTCCCAACAAGTATTTTCTGAATTTCAGGCAAACTTCTTTAGAGGCTATGTTCAAAGATAATGAGCCAAATGCATCCCAAATGTTTTAATTGCTGTTGGTTGCATTTTCTGAACACTTTGAGAAAGAAAATAAAAAACCATTAGTCCCACTCCCAATAGGTTAAAACAGAACATCAACACTTCAGACGGGTGCTTTCTGGATTACTGAGTGTGAGCTTTAAACTAAACCCTCTTGATGCCTGTCAGTTTTTAAAGCTCAGTGATATCTCTGGGCACCTCAGCATGGAAAGGCAATACTCACCCCCTTGTGATGGAACATGTGGCCCTCCACATTCACTTTGTAGGTCTCCACGCCCAGCTCTTTGGCCAGCCGGAGGATCCGGTTTTGGGTGGGTCCCACGTACGCTCCACCAACATCGACATAACCGACTTTATCGTTCTGCCAAAGAGAATGCAGGCATCAGGAGCTGGGCAGGAAGCTCCCTCAAGACAAACACCCAGAAGCAGAAAGAATTATCCCATACTGGACGCGCGTGGAGTGCGTGTGTAAGATATTTATGAGGAATTTCTTCACGGAAGGGGTTGTTAAGCATTGGAATGCCCAGGAAGGCAGTGGAGCCACCATCCCTGGAGATGTTCAAGAAATTCATGTTAGTTTTCTCATCATGGCAAAACATTTCTGAAGTTGCAACCACCTCCAGCATCAAGGCTTGTTTTCTCTCTCTAGCTACCTGCTTAGACTCCATGCTGCAGGTGCTGAGCACTGCACTGCGGTTTTTGGGGAGATTAAGCTCCTTTCCAGCACTGCACACCTTGGCTCCAGCCTGGTGCTGCCTGGGTGGGAGTCCCCAGCCACACCTGCCATGAAAGGTGCTCCATGCACCCCTCAGAGCAGCATCACGCTCACTGGGGAAGCAGGAAGGAAGCAGAAGGTTTCAGGGATGCACACTGATTTCCCAAGACAGTTATTCTTTTTAACGCTGTTTATAGTCAGTATTTTAAGCCTGGCATTCTCAGTGTCACAGAAGGATGGTGTTTATGCTCCATGTTTCAGGCACAATGATTTCTGCTGGAACACCACTGTTTATCTCTGGCTCCCCAGCAATGGCACCTGACATAATTTAAACCTCCCTCACTTGCAGGGTGGGAAGCAGAGGTACTGTCTGTATTACATTACCCCGTGCCACTCTCACTCTTCATATCTTTCACTTTTTTCCTAGTGGCAATCAATATGCAGTTTGTTTTTAGAAGCAGGAGTGTTATTTCAGATAATTTTAAGACATCTTAAAACATATGTCTGAGCTGTAATGATGTCTGCTCAGGCTGCTTCTTATAGGGCTCTAAGTTATCATGCCTGTTACAGTACACAAAATTAGATGGAAAAGAGAGGAGAAATGCTCTGACACTCATGGTCCCAGATGACAGTTTTCAACACTCTGTTGAATTACTGGAGTCTAGGTAGACAATATTCACCATTCTTCCCTCATCTACCAAGCCAGTCACTGCATCTTAGAAGGCTGTCAGGCTGGTCAAGCATGAATTCCTCTGGGTGAGCTCGTGCTGACTGATGACTTTCAGATTAGTTGCTCTGTCACCTTCTGAGGGATTGAGTTGAGGCTGTAGTTCTCTGGGTCAAAATAACAGGAATGATGTTTGTCACATCCCTAGACCAGCACAAGTGAGAGTCCAGCACCTCATGGAGCACTTACCCTGATAGTGAATGTCCTTCCTCCAACCCTGTCCCGAGCCTCAAGGACCACCACGTTGACCCCAGACTCAGACAGCAATTTGGCAGCTGACAAACCTACAAAAAAAGAGAAAGTGCATTAAAGCAAGTGGCAGCCATCAGCCACATTAATGGCCAAAAACTGAACCGAAGCTTCAAGGTCAGAGATTTCAACTGAATATCAAAAATTCCTGAGAGAACTTAGAAACTTTTCATTTTATCTCACCACAGAAATCATGTGGCTGCTGCTTAGTTGCATGTTATAGCCACTCACAGCATTCACAGACTGAAGTCTCCTCCTTGGGTTGGCATTTTGGCCTTTTAAAAACAGCAAAACCTCAGTTATTAATGGACACACCTTGCTCTTCATTTGGGCAGCCTATAGAAAGGCAGCACCCAGCTCGTGGGACTTGCAGCTCTAAAGTGACAGAAATAATGTTGCAGCAAGGTAGAATTCCCACTCCTTCTCTCCCACATCAACTCCCTGCTCCATTGCTTCCCCTCGTCCTCATTCACATGCAGAAGGAAAGTCTGCCTCACTGTCAGGATTCATTTTCAGCACTGGAGTTTGACCATGACAATCAAACAGGCTGTATGGAGATACTTTATAAACGGAATTATGGTCTCAGCAAAAATCATCTAATTATGGGACTTTGTGATGGAGCCACTAGAGACAAGCGAAAATTCAACACGACAGGAGACCTCTTTGCTTTTGACAAATGCGAGCTGAAATTGTAAAAAGCAATCATGAGTTGGTGAAATCAGATTACCCCCTTGCCCTGCAGGCCAATTTGGCACTGAAGCATTGTTTCTTTGGAGTTGTTTCCCCTCCTTAAGTACACAAAAGGCAGCCTTATTGATCAGAACTCCCAAGATACCCTGCAGGCAGGAGTAACGATATTACACTCATGTTTATTACACCGCCTCCAAATGTGATTAAAATCAACTGTTTGTGAGCCTACAAAGAATGCATGTCTGAAAAGACCAGGGGAGAGGAATCGTTCTGGGCAGCGTTGAATGTACTCCTTTATTCTCAGGACAACACAGAATTGACCATAAACTTCTGTGCACATAATCTTTTAACGGGGAAGTGGAACACCATCCATTGGAAACCAGAACTGAGGAAGTTCAAATGTATTACATGGGCAGAAATTATATATATAATTTCCATACTCATCTAAAAATAAGTTTACACGCTTGCACCATATCCTTTAGATTGCTGCTGGAGCAGAAGTATACTTAATTCTTCCATCTATTTAATATTCTAATTTTTAAAAACGCAGGCCATTTGTCAGTGGAGTGAATATCTTATAAATTGATCTAATTTATTTCAGTGATTTTTTTTCCTCCATGAAACTCTATAGAAACATTTTTTTTTTTTTTTTAGTTAATTCTTTAATCCACTAAGTGATGTTGTTCTCTTCCTCCTCAACATAACATGGAAGACACAGGTCACAGAGAGTGACCATTTGATTGATGGGCTGAGAATGAGAGAGGAAGGAATGAGACCTTCTCCTTTCAGCTCCTCACCCTATCTCTGCCTGCTCAGCTCCCCTCAGGCCACATGGAGCTATCCTCTCACTTCCTCTCCAACATCTCCATCCCAGAGGACATTGTGCACCTTCAGGGACTGCCAAGGGGCAGGGCAGACGTTGTGGATGCCCCATCCCTGGAAGTGTTCAAGGCCAAGCTGGACAGCGCTTGGAGCAACCTGGTCTAGTGGAAGGTGTCCCTGCCCATGGCAGGGATTGGAATGAGATGGTCTTTAAGGTCCCTTCCAACACAAACCATTCCTTACAGGCACACTATTCCAGGCCAAACGGAGCACTGGGCTGTGACACCTCAGGCCACAGCCAAGACTCAGGCCAGATTATTAAAACACACCAGAGTCTGTTGGTGTGACTGCAGCACAGACACTCCTGTGATGCCTCCACCTCTGAGGGCAGCCTTGAGACAAAGCTGGAAACCGCCCGAAATCACACTCCTTCCAGATACCACCCTAATTCCATGAATTAGAAATACACTACTTGTCTCAGCAAGATGGAAGGAGCCTGCCAAGGCCTCATTTGCAGTATCTGGCTGTAGAAATTCACTTACTGTTAAATGAGAATAAACAAGGCGAGACATCCTCCACGAGGGTTTCTATGGAAATCTCACCAGCAGCTCCCCTCCTCTGAAGATGCCATGCTGGCAAGCTCTGTTCCTATTGATTTTGCAGAGCTATTAAGGACTCAGAATTACTGCTGCTACAGATCACACTGCAGCTGCTTTCATGACAGAAAATTGTCATAATCCTACCAAGCAAAGCACTTTCAAGTACATCAAAATGCTGGATATACAGTTAAAAAAAAAAAGAAAGAAAAAAGAGAAACTAAGGTGAATTGATGCCAATCTTGCAGACTACAAGACACACCCCACGACTGAAGCATAGAGATGCTGAACAATACTGAATTTTGTAATACAACAAAGCCCATCTCTAACTCATAGGACAGAAAGGTTCAACTCCACAGGTAGTGCACAGCACTGGGAGTTAAGAGACCTGACCTTGATTCCCAGTGGAAAATAGTTTCCTATTTTGTAGGGAAGCATTTACAAGGGTAGATTTATGAGAATAATTCCAAGTTGCCTTAATACTGGCGTTGATACAGGGCATATGAGCAGATATGAGTTCTACAGTATAAACAGCGAGAGGTTCAAAACAGTTATTTGATTGGAAATGTGCTAGTAATTCTATACTAACAGTACAGAATTATACTTTTCAAAATCTAGGCTCTGTAAATTCATAATGTCAAACAGATTCAATGGCACACCACGACCAGAAGCAAAAATCACCAGAATCTTTCCCAGAGACAGCACTTCTCACCTGGTGTATCCTGAATGTCTCCAAAACACCCACGGGCAGTGAATGGGAGTGAGGACAATCTGATACCATTAAACTTTTAACCTCCCAAACTGAGGCCACTCTGAGTGTGCCCTATGCAGCACACCAAAACAAAGGCAGAGAAAGTCACCTGTTACTAGTGTATCAGCAAAGCAAGAGAATTGGCAATGTATTCTTATTAAAGTTCCAATGTAATGGTATCCTAATGCTGTGATTATTTTTACTGTTTCACTGATGGAGAACATAACTTTTTCTAAACACAACTGAGTCATTAAATCCAGCAATGGTCACCCCAGAATCAGCTTTCATTTTTTCAGCTAGAAGTCTCTTTGGCAAGTAAAAATGAACCTGTCAATGAGAGATACAAAACATTTCTGCCATGAAATAGGGTAAAATCTCCTTTCCTCACCTCCTTCTTCTCCCCCAACCCCAATTATCCTTTCATTGGACATTTTGTGCACACCATACCATTTAAATAAGTTTTAAAATACTGTTAAAATGTGCTCAGTTACATCAGACTGACCAGAGAAGCCATTAATGGGCAACAAAACATAGAATGATGAGAATTAAAGAACTGTTTCCTTTCACAGACTAAGGATTTGAAGATTTTAAAAACTAAATACTAAAAAAAAAACCCCAACAATGCTATTAATTCAATTACAGTGCCTTAAATTCACACAAAACAGCAATAATGCACAGTGTGGATCACAAGTCTACACATTTCTTCTTCAGTGTTGCCTAATACCACAACATCATTAATTTTCTGCTTGTCAGAAATTGTGTTTTATCTTTCCATACTTTCTTTCACATCCCTTCTTGTAGAATACTTGCTACTGGGGTGAGATGGTGTTTATGCATTTTGTCATTTTCAGGGAAATGCTTTTAATTTCTTTTTCGTCAATTCTTTTTTTCCCTTCTAGGGGACCAAAAAAAAAAAAATCCACTTGCTTCAGCAAAGTTCTTAACCAAAAGAGAATGGATATTTTCTATTCCAGAGTACGTTGTCCAACTCAGACCAAGCCACTTACTGGTCTCAATGGCACCACTGTCTGAATGCTTTCTGCAGATGCAAGCCTTGTTCTGAAGGGCACAAAGACAGTTTCTCATGGACAATGTGAACAGAAATACAGTGGGCAGGAAGAGGGAATTCTATCTCAAGGGTGAATCCACTCCTCCATACACACCCACTGGGATTTTCATGTCCAAAGCCTATTGCAGTAAACATTCCTTCCCCAATGCCTTCCCCCAAACCAAAGGTAGAAAACAGTTAAGGAGTATAAGCACAGGGTTAGAAATGCAGCATCTTCCCTCCCATTACATATCAAAGTGAGTAGCACCAGTTAAGATGATGATGGTTTGATACCACCCAGTTATGGCAACATCCAAGGTACTGACACACATCTTGTAACTATTGACAATCTTTTTAACCAGTGTTGTGCAAAATAAATTCCCCTTAACTAAATGGTGATCTTCAACTGAAAAAGTATGTGAAAAAATGTTGCTGCTAAATTATGATCAATGTCATTACCACAAATACCAACACCATCAGCAGCACTGGTATTCCCAGGGAAGACATAATGCCTATCCCACGCCCGGTTTTGTTATGTTAGGATAGTTTTAGGGATCTGTCCTAACTACTTGGCTATTTCTTTTGCTTGTTGGGGCAAATAACACTCATAAGACTTCGGCAGCAAAACAGTAGAACACATAATGAAGAAGGAGGTAAATGGAAACTGGTATTTCTGCTTGTTTGCAAGTATTGCATAAAACATCCATGACACTTTGTACGGGGTTCTGGAAGTTTTCTTCCTGCTGTAAATCTTTGTCATAATGTCAGTCAGCTAGCTAGCAGTACATTGGGAACTCAGAGCTCTAGGAAACATTGTTAAGTTATTTCTGCAGCCCCAAAAATGGTCTTCAGGAATCTCTAAAATCTCTGTTGTACAAAATGACAATATTATAGCTGATTATCAGCTTTCTGGTTGGATCCAGAAAGAAAGCAGGAAGGAACTGGCTACAGGGAACCCAGCACAAGGCAAATGTAAAGAGATAAACAAAGGATTTTAGGAATGAAATTTTACATTCCTACAGGTCAAATCCCAGGTAAATTCAGAAGTAACAGTAGGGGGGGAAAAAAAAAATCTATTGAAAACTACTCCAGATTTACACAGGTCGGAGTGAGTCTATCTTACACCAGGAACCGCGTGTTTGACAGTTTATCCGACACTCCCACCCACCAGCAGCTTGGCTTGCTGTCAAAACAAACAGGGCCGTTTACAGCAGAAGCTGTGCCGCCAGGACGGCAAATCTGCATTTCCTCACTGCTCAGTCTGTCACTCCGAGCCCGGAGCCAAGGCGTGGGCAGCCGGAGGGGCCAGGCTGTCGATCACACACTGTGGAGCCGGAGATGCCAGCACGGCGTGGATGCTTCTCCACGGAGAGGAAAAAAAAAAAAGGGTCTTAGTAATACATCATATGTTTTATTTCTACATAAAGACTAATCGCTGCAATTTTTACATCCCAGCTCTTCCTACGGTTTGTGGCCCTTGGACTCCTCTGAAAGTGCAACAGAAAACGGTGCTGTTTCCCGCACATGGCTGGAAAATCTAAGCTCTGGTTTTGCAGAACCATGCAATCTCCTTGTTTCTAGATAAGAACAAACATCTTTTCGTGTGGAAATAAGAACTATCCATGTCATCAAATTATAACCTTAAGGGTAAATTTCAATTACGTCTGTTTTTCCCCTGTGTTTTGTACTTGTAACACAATGTGCTGAAATTTCTTCCAAAAGATACTTGCATACAAGATTTTTTTGGACTTCCCTGCTTCTGGACATACTTCTCCACATCTGATGCCTCTTTGGTTTGCAGACAAACATCATGACTTTTCCATGCCATCTTCTGATAAACTTGGTTTCCATGCAAGGTGAGGCTGGCACATGAAAATGCCCCAGTGAAAAAAGTTAAGGCATTTTACTTACACTCTTTATTTTTTTTTTCTTTACGAATTTGGAACTACTTAAGCTTGAATTTTCAGGGTATGTTTTTCAGGGTGTGGGGTTTTTGTGATTCTTTTCTGCTGGAAAATCTTGGTCAAAATTGACTGTCTATTTCTAAACGTCTAGGGAAAAAAACATTCTTTGATTTTGAAAACTCATGCTTTTGTTTTTATTCCTGTTTTGGAAGTTCTAGCAGCAACTTGAAATTTGGCAGGGAAATGACCTTTGAGTCAACATAGCACATTTTGTTATCCATGTGAAAATATGTCCCAATAAGGTCAGTTAGAAAGTTTTGAGAAATTACAGGTCACAGCAGTCATTTTCCAGATCTGACAAGCTGAAATATCTGAGGTTTCTGTCAAAACTCTCTGAGCACTTAATGCTGTCCAGTTGTTAATAAACAGTGCTCAAGGAGTGATTGAGCAGCCAACATTATGTGCCTTCAGCTTGCTGTGTTTCAACAAATAAGGGAATTGCATAGCCTAAACAAAAATGCACAAGTAAAAAGTCAAAACCAACCCAAACCAGCACTCTTCAGTTCAGTAGAAAACCCTATAAATAGAAAATGGGAGCAATATTCAAGCCATATAAATAAAAACTCCCTGTGGGTGTGGGGAGTCTTTAGCTTCAGGCATCAGTTTACTTAATATGCTTTGGTATATAATTATATTATTAATCTTAACCGTATTACAGGGGACATTATCTATTAAGAGTGACACAAACGTGCCTGGTGCTTTTATTGGCCACAATCCACATTTTTGACATGCAAGCCCAGGTGAAAAGAGGAATCTACCCCAAGCTCTGCATCTCCCTCTCTGTAGGGGTCCAAAAGCACTTGGTGATGCAGCCTGGACAGTTTGAACACAATTCCACAGGGTACAGCAGGAAAATCTCAGAGGTAGAGTCCACCAGAGCAGAGCTCTTCTTCCAAAGGCTTCCTCACTGTGATGCACTCTTTGCAGAAGCTCCCTTGATCCCTAGACTGCAGTTCCCTACAGGCAGAGTCCATCCTGTGTCCCTGGAATGACCACGTGCATGCAGGGGCCAGGAGCACGGATGAGTAGGGTGTGTTAGGCTGTTCAGAAATTGGCTCTCAGGACCACGCTTTGCTTTTAGGAATAGATAACTCCAGAGCTGCCAGTCAGGGTTTGAGCTTCATTTCACAAATACTGGACAAATATTTTTAAAAGCCACAACATCGCTGCTGGGAAGCTCACACTTAATAGAACAAGCACCTTGCTTATAGCTCATACATATTTCATGTGTTTCTAGTAGAGAAATAGTTTATTCCAAAGTTTCTCATCTTTTCGTGCAAAGACAAGGTATTGAGTATTTAAAACACAGTAGAAGGAGAGGAGGCAGTGATCTTATCAGATGAGTCAACTGCAAATTTAACCCCAGAGATACGAACAGCAAGTCAAGATGGGAATCAGAGCGACGTTGAGTGGAAATCCTGTCCATACTGGAGAATGTTTTACTATGTATTCCATCAGAAGCAAAACTCTAGATGCATTTTCTTTTTAAGACCAGAAAGCAGCACTGTCTAACCCCTTGCAGATCTTAGGTGTAGGCATATCGGTACAGGAATGGCAGTGACAGAGAAGCTGTGCAAAAAAACCAAACAGACCAGAGGCTGATCAGAGTTTAATCCCCAGCTATGAATGGCAGTGTAGGGCAAAGGTGGATTAATTATTAAATAAGGCATTTACTGTCTATTTTTCAAAGGCTGCTTTCTTAAAAGGATGCCTGTTCTAATTCATAACAGGCAAACACCAATTTCTCTGCCACTGACACTGGGTTTCCATTGGCATGAAAAATGTTCCTGTACCCCAGGAGTGCTGTGACGTTGATTTGTCTTCCTCATGCCACTGACAAATTCTCAGGGACTGTGAACACCATGAAGTTTTCTGCTTGGCTTCATTTCAATCCCCACACCAGGTTTTGGTCCAAGGCTAAGTGGTCTGAAGTAACTTAGTGATTTTGTACCAGTGAGGCAAGATACCAATTAGAAATGCCCAAAGCATTTTCTGAAACACTGCAACAGGCTGGGAACTTGGAGGAGCAAGGCACCCTGAAGGGAACAAGAGCTTCTCAGAGCTCTAAAAGTCATATTAAGAGGATATAGCCACCAGCTGCACACAGAATGGGTGGTAATTCCCTAAGGACATTCTGTGCATCCTTAAGGATGAAGACCAAATGTCTCATGCTAGCAGGAAAATTACCAGGCATCTGGTAAAACTAAAAAGCAAGGAAATCTAGGACCAAACTCTTTCTTTCTGTTTGGTGATACTATAGATTATTTGCATAATTACATATTCACAAATAATTATTTAAACAATTACTGTTCTTTTAGTAAATGAAGTAATGTAATTAAGTAAACCATTTGCTGTTTCATGCATTAATCACTGCAGATTAACTAAAGGAAAGCCTCTGACTCCTTCTCAATGCTAATAAAATCCAACTTTATCTACAGCAATAATGGCTGTAGAATCACTGAAGCCACTCAATCACAAAACTCACCCTTCCTGAATAATTAGTGAAGCAAGGACTTGCGACCTGGCCAAAGCTGCCAAGACACCACTGTCCCGATGGACAAACTAAACACGGATTTTCTCCAACACAGCAACAGACCCATCTTAGGTAACATAAAAATAATTAATTATTGGAGTTTTTTTAAGCATAAGGATGAGGGGTCACGATGCACTTGCTGGTGTCAGAGTAGATTTGAAGGGAATTGTTGCCTAAAGTGTGAGGAGCCCACGGCACTGGGGGAATTGGGCTGCCTCTAGTACAGATCTTCTCACAGCAACAAAACCTAATCTGGATATTCCCAGATGTTTTTTCTGCAGCATTTTCCAAAAGAAAACGACTGCCACCACAGCATCATCAACCTAAAAAAAACCACGTCAAAACACCGTCTTTCTCGGGATGCGACCATCCCAGCCCCATCCCTGCCTTCTCCCGCACCTGTGGACACCGCCGTCTCGGTTTTCCTACAGCCTCCCTCCCGGCGAGCACCGAGCGCGAACCAACGCGAGGAGCAGCGATTTCGCCCTAACGCAGCGACACGGACCATTCCCCCTTTCCTTCCCCAAGCGCACCTGAAGCCCCCGGCGCGCTGCCCCCGTGGCTGCCCCTCGCCACCCCGGCCGCCCCCGGCCCCGCTGCCGCAGGACGCGCTCCGGGAGCGCTCCCGGCCGNCGCTCGGACAGCGCCGTCCCGCCTGCCCCGGCCCCGCCCCTGGGCGTGGCCCCGGGCAGCTCCCACCAATGGGCGCTATCCGGGGGCGGGGCCTAGTCTGACCGCGCCCTCGTGGTCCTCGCCCCGCGCCCGGTGCGGCCCGACGGGGCGGGGGATGCTCGGGAACACCGGGAATGCCGCATCCCAATGCACGCCGTGCTGCGCCCGGATCGCTGCCGGGGCGGGGGATGCTCGGGAACACCGGGAATGCCGCATCCCAATGCACGCCGTGCTGCGCCCGGATCGCTGCCGGGGCGGGGGATGCTCGGGAACACCGGGAATGCCGCTTCCCAATGCACGCCGTGCTGGGCCCAGATCGGTGGCGGGTCGGTCCCGCACCAGCCAGGAGGGATGGAGGCGGGCGGGCGGGGTGCCGCCCGCCCGGGGGTGCAGGATGCAGCGTATGGACCAGCGTGCGCTCGCTTAACCCCCTGTTAGGTACTCGCAGTGAGTGCGGGAGAGGAGGAGATCCATGGAGCCGGAGGTTACAGCAGCTTACAAACCTCACCTCCTACTACTAGAAACACTTGATCCTCATTTGATCCATGAGCCAGGGAACAAAGCGTTAACCTCTCCACGAGGATATCTTCCCAAAGTAGATGCCTGAAATAATAATTGGTTCCCAAAATTCTGTTTGTACTTAGCTGCTGTTACTGAATACATGAAAGTTGTGATTTTTTCTTCCCCATGCGTTTTACAGCTCGTACAGGTTTTATTGCCGAAGTGTAAATGTCATCTCTGTGAAGTGAGTGGAAAAAATAGAGAGCCTGTCCATGCCCCCCCAAGTAAGCACAGAAGACCTTTATGATTCACGCAATTATAGGAAATCCTAACACTGTTTCATGTTAAATATTGGTATAAGTTCTGAGAGTTGCCCAATTCTGCAGTCATATTCCACGCTTAGGCATGACCAAAGAATCCAATGAGATTGCAATACTATTTAGCCAGTGTCCTGGGAAATTAGTTGATTTTCTTTCAGAGGGAAAATATATGATCTTTGTTTTGTGTTGAATGTACCAAATGAGTGAGATGTAGACCTGTTGGAGTGAGTCCAGAGGAGGGGTACAAGAAAGGTTTGGAGTGCCTCTCCTATGAGGAATGTCTGAAAGAGCTCTGATTGTTCAGCCTGGAGAAGTGAAGCCTCTGGAGAGCCCTTATTGAGGCCTTCCAGTACTTAAAGAGGGACTATAGAAGAGATGAGGACAGACTTTTTAGTGGGGCCTGTTATGACAGAACAAGGAGTAATGGTTTTAAACTAAAAGAGAGCTGCTTTAGGTTTGATATAAATAAGAATTTTTTTCACGATGACAGTGATGAAACACTGTAACAGGTTGCCCAGAGAGGTAATGGATGCCACATCGCTGGAAACATTCAAGGTCGGGTTGCTCTGAGCAACGTGGTCTGGTTGAAAATGTCCCTGCTCAGTGCAGGGCGAGTGGACAGGATGAGCTTTAAAGGTCCCTTCCAAGCCCAACCACTCTGTGGTTCTGTGACAGCAGTGACTGAGTGCAGGAAGATCTATAAATCACTAAGCAACGGTAAGAGAGACAGAATAATGAACCTTCCTCACAAAAAGGAACAGGTACTTTACGAAGTGTATGTGCAGAGCTGAGTAAGTGTGCTGCAACAGCTGCAGACACAGAACTGCCAGACACTGTGGCAAGTAAGAGCCACTCGATCCCTGCTGCTCTGGGAGATCGTCTGCTGACACAGGGACTCATTATCGCTGGGATTGCTGCTGCTCCATGCCAGGGTAAAAGAAGCAAAGCGGGAACAGACTGAGCCTGTGAGAGTGGAATGGATTCTGGAAAAGAAAACCCGATGTACCAACACCCCTCTGTGCTTAACGGGGAAAAAAGGCTTTGTTTCTGGAGGGAGATAAGGACACTCACTCCCACAGCTCTGCTGGCCCCACTGAGCAGGCCACAGGGAATCTGGCGAATAAAAAGCTTCGCCAAGGGGCACCTCCCTCATAATTCAGAAGCCAAGTTCGGAGGAAAGCAACGAAAACATCCTTTGTGATAACAGCAGGAAACCTGTGTGTATCTACATAACTTGCTGATAGATAAGCTTGCCAAGAAATCTCTAGTGCTAAAAGGAGCTGTAACAGGCTTGTTAAAGGGCAATGGAGATTGAAATGATTTTACCTAGACCAGTTCAAACGATGAGAGATGATATCAAAGTGTGAATTGTACACGTTGTTGGCTCAACCCTCATAGTAAAGACTGAAAAAATTCATAAGAGGTTACCAAGGATTGCCTCAGGCTTTGGCAGACTCCAGAGGGAACAATTCCTGTCAGAGTAATGTAACTGCTTAGTCCTGGGCATCTGTATGATGCAAATAAAGGACCTCAGAATAATTCTATGTCAACTCAGACCTGCAGACATCTAGGATTTGGGGGAAAAAAAAGCTCAAGCAGATGCTGAAGCCTTGCTTGAGAACAACAGGATAAACCCAATGGACTTGCTATAAATGCAAGAAGGAAGGAAGGAAGAAGATGATGTGTCATACTGAAAGTGATCCTCCTCTTCTAAGTATGATGACCACATTTTTAAAAATAAATTTGAAATATGTCAGAAATCAACAGAAAATAAAGGGATGACAAACTTTACAGTAAAGGAAATTCCAAGCAGATAAAATTTTATTTGGAAATAAATCTGTTGTTGCCCAGAACAGAGAGCTGAATAATGAGGAAATGCTCACCAATGGTCCCTATTCGTTATGGAGTATAAAACACAAGGGAAGAACACTGAAGGGTGAATAGAGGAAGCTTCTGTTGCTGAAACCATTTCCTAGCAATCTCTCTGGTTGATTTATGTCTGCTTCAGTGAATGAGTGGTAGCAGTAATCTGCTGAGCCTGCAGAATGTGCATGATCATTAACGAGAAGGTATAGAAAGTCACAGAACAGACTGACTTTCAAATTTGCCAGGGAAAAAACACTGAGAAGTTGCTGAGAAATAGAGTGGAATATCCAGAGCAAAGCTTTTTTTTGAGATCATGTCTCTGTCAGCAACAACAAAAATTGTTGGGTAGCCCCAAGAATGGGCAAAAATGGATCAATTTGTTGATGAAAGAACATGAGGAAAAGCATCCAACTGTAAATGGCATCACCAAGTTGTTTTTTGCACTGCAAGTGTTTTGCTTTCAATTTTGCCAAATACTGATGTGAGGAAGTAAAACTTCTCAGGTCATGCCATCAGGAGTCACAGTTAAGTGTTATTTTATGTCTACTCAATACCTCAAATGATGAGTAAAATCACTCACAATCATGGTGAAAGACACGGATATTTCGCATTCCTTCCTGATTTCACTGTTACTTATTTTGCTGATGCATCCAAAAATTGGAACACAAACATAAGGAAAACCCCTGGCATTAAAATAAAATGTTTTTGTAAAAATATACAATATTATCTGTTGTGCCATCATGTATACAGTACAGGTTTTTTAGTTATTTATTTGTTTTATGAGTGTACTTTGAGATGAAGATAGAACCTAAGTGCTGCAAGGGAAGAGTGCATTATCCCCAGAAGACTGATTGTCATTATTAAGGTCATAATTACCACCACTTAGCCACCTCTAAAGTCACGTAATTCTTGCATCTTAATGATACCAACAGAGCTTCTCTAAACTACCCTAGAACCTGTCATCTTCAGTGTTGCTGTCACGAATTTTTGCCATTAACGCCTCATCTGCGTTGATTAGCACTCTACTCTGCATGCACAAAGAGGAGCTTTCCAGGGAGCACCAGAGCCTTTTGCAAAGCCTGAATCACATAAATTTACATTCGCACGTGTTTTAATTCTGGTAATTGTAGGGTTAGTACTCTGGGCTGCATCAAGCTGAAATATGAAAAACTGTGAAAAATAAACTCTCCCAGACATCAGACTCAGTAGTTCTGTGGGGAGCCCATTTGTGGGGCAACAGTGCACATGGCATGGAGCAACTTCAAACTTCAGCTGAGGGTGATGCTGTATTTTCTAAGAACAGTTTTCTATTTTGGAACAGTATCTTAGACTATCTTAGGCTAAATTTAGGGTCAACAGTTAATTTATACTGCTAATGATGTGTATAGATGGTGGATTTCTTCCCTTTCCCCTTCTCTCCCCGCCCAAGGACTTTATCGGTAGTGGGAATCATAAAATACCATGTAGCACACGGAAATGGACAATGTTGCACACCATAAGTAGGAAAAAATAGAAATGGTCTATAAAATGTTTCAGGCTTTAGAGCGCTTCCCTCTGAAACAAATTCCAAACGAACAACTGCAGATGAAATCCTCTTCAAGGGTTTTACGCAAGAGGAAGGGGAGAAAATATTGTATCGTATTCCCAAACAGCAAGGAATGGGTAGCCCAGCCTCCTTCCTAAAGCAGATCCAGGACTTGTCTAGTTTGAATGCATTGAAGGATGGAAAATCCATAAGCTCTGTGGGCTTCGGGGTCTGACCATCCTCAGAGTGAGTCCTTGTTTTCCTCACATGGAGTTGGGATTGCCTGTGTCTCCAGGTTGTGCTTGTTGCCCATGTTCCATCACAGGGAGCTCTGGGTGCTTCTGTGTTTTGGAACTTCTGTTGGAGGCATTTCAGGAAGCATTAAAAATGTGTCACGATACAGCAGGCCTTGGACGTAAAACACCATGATCCCATGTCCTCAATGAGTCCCTTAGGGAGTATTCCTACAATCTTTCTAGTCCACTGAATATGTAATTATCTAGATCAGCTGGAATGGTCCCAGCTGGGGATTCACAAAGAGATTGTGCACCATGCTGGTAAAAATCGGTAAGAACAAAATTGGAGAGCACTGTAGAGTAGTAATTTGCATTTTTATAGACTAGGGCGTATATTCTTAGTTTTTCAAGATCACTTTCTTTCTTAGATGTGTATTCAAAACCATCATAAAACAATCACCTGTCCGACCTTGCAGAACAGTCTTCACTGGTATGAAAGACGGTTTTGTACACAAAGGTGGATGTGGCGTATTCATTCACCACTATTCATTTTTACTGGTGTGTTTTCAGCAGTCCTAGTGATCTCGTGCTTCCTGACCAGCTCTGTTTCTGGCACTGTGCTGAACTCTAATCAATGAATAAGCACCTTGAAGCAAATTATCATTGCTCATGGCTATTAGCATTTGATTATTTCAATTTACCTTATAGTCACAACCAGTAATCTTCTGAAATATAAACACAGACAATAAAAACTCATTGCCCACCCTCTGCTTGACCCATGTTCCCACTCCCTCAATTACTGAGCTTCCAAAAAATCTTCTGATGCGGTGCCTGTCCTGTGTGCAAGATGGTGGCAGTGGGACATGGAAGGGTGTGCAGGGATTGGGATGCTCTGAGCCAGCCCCCAGCACTGGCAGAGCTTCTGCTCTTCACTGACTGATTGGTGCTGGACCTTCTTATCCATTTTCCACTCCCTACACTGCTTCAATGCTCTTAGTCCCTCTAAGCACTGGATGCAGAAGGTGTCATTATGTGCCTGCACTGCATTTGGGGGCCTGGAAACTTTAAATGGGGATATAAATACCTAGAGGGGGAGTGCCATGAAAATGGAGCAGACTTTCTCGGTGATGCCAAGCAATAGGATGAGAGGCAACAAAGGAACTGATACTCAGGAAGTTCCACCTGAATGTGAGGAAGAAATTATTCCCTGTGGAGTGACAGAGCACTGGGACAGATTGCCCAGAGAGGGTGTGGAGTCTCCCTCACTGGAGATATTCCAGAACTGTCTGGACACAATCCTGTGCTATGTGCTCTGGGATGGCCCTGCTTGAGCAGGGAGTTTGGACCAGATGAGCCATGGTGGTCCCTTCCAGCCTGACCCATCCTGTGATTGTGCAGTGGGGAAAATATGCAACTGCATGTAAGGAGTTTTCTTCAATTAAAAATCAACTACTATGACTTTAATGTCCCTAGGTAAACCACTAGAATACAGTTAAAACATAAATTCAAATTCAAAGTGCTCCTCTACACCTGAGAACAGAAAAACAAAATACAAGCCCGAGACTTTACTCCCTGAAGAGCAATGCCCTCAGCTACACACAGCAAAATTTTCTGTTGCCCCAGAGAAACTTGTTATATACTCACTGGATAAAGTTTCACTCCCTCAAGGTGCCAAAATATATTTTGACTCTTCAGGACTGTGGAATAAAATTTTAAGTATTTTTTGGCCACCAAAGTGTTAGGTAAATGTTTTCTTTCTTTGCTAGGCTACCTTCAATAATTGCATTTTCAAAATATTTCCAACTCTTTATTTCATTTTATAATGCAACATACTTAGGCATGTAGAGTACAAAATTCAGATCATTTGAGGAGACTGAATTACCTCACTCAAATTTTTACAGTAACTTCTCTGCAAAACTGTGCAGTCTGCCTAAAACACTTTTTGATCTTTTAACAGCATCAAACGCTCCTGTTTGTATGTCTCAGAATTGTCAAATACTTTTAAATGAAGATAATTTTTCGATTATCTTCAAAATTTGAGCATCATACCGATGGGCATTAGGCAGGCTTCACCAGTGGGTGAAACACAGCACAGATGTCCAGGTACCAGCAGCCAGATGTGCCCAGGCAGGTCTCACACAGAGAAGGGGCTGTTTGGTTCAGAGGGAGGAGAATTTGCTTCCTGGTGTTAGAGGGCACGTGCACAATCCTTCAGGAAGAAGGAGGTGAAGTGCAGTAAGCCCATTTTTTGCTCCAGACTTCTCCCACACACAGCCTTTCTGAAAGAAAACAGTGCTTTTTAGATCTCTGTATGATTTCGTAGCTAGTCGAGTTCCATTACGGTGGCACCAACAGATTCCAGACCACCTCTTGATAAACATCTTCTGGGGGCTGTGTGATCACAAAATATGGTTGTTGCCTTTAGAAATGTACAATTCCCCTGTGTGGGAGTGTGGGTTTTTTACAGAAGATGTGAAAGAAACATAGCTTCAGATATATCTCCTGCTAATAAAATAAATAAATGTACTTCAAGTTTAAGTTAGCATGTGTGACTAAAAAGATTATGCTGGTAACTCATTTTTAATCTCTTTAGCTCTCTATTTTTTGTCTGTAATTATGTGCATTAGTTCAAATGCCAGTGTCAAGACAGACATGAAGTCTTTTCCTGTCTCTCTAATTTATCTTCATGACTCATTTGCCTATAAAAGGAGTTTATTGTAATAACTATGGGATAAAATATATTCACTGACTGCAGTAATAAGGATTTTTAAAAGTATGTATATATCTGTATTTGCTTTCAAATTAAAGAAGCCCTAAAATGTTTTCAATGAGCTTAAATTAAATAAATCCTTCAGGAACCTTAGTTTGACTGACCCTTGCAGCTCCAATATAAGCTCCAATATGAAGTAAGTAGGGGAGAGACTGCAAGGAAGGTCCAGGCACTTCTCAGACCTCTGGAGCTCCTTCATCCCATCTTGATGGGGGAAGACCTTGCACCCATTTGCTGCCCAAATAGCTGCCAGCAGATGTCTGCAAGATTTTTGTCCAAAAGTCGTGCAAAGACTCCAAGAAGATGTACAGGTGACAGCAAGGAGCAGCCATGGCAGAGCAGCCTTAGCTCTGGAAATGGGAAGAAATGTCTGTGTCTTCCCTCCTGTACTGAGCCCCTCAGCAGGTCATGGGTTTGACATTCAACCTGCACATTTCAGGTCTCTGGCTCTGTCAGTGTGCACCAGACTTACCCTATGGTATTTCTGGGCTCACATTAAATCGACTTAACTCCATTCTTAGTTTAGCGGCTCCTGTTGATTTGCCCAGGCTCCCTTTCCAGGCCTTGGACACCACAGGAGTGCAAACATCTTCTGACCTTTGGAGGGGAGAGGGTTGGTGTTGCACAACTTGTGCCCCAGCCAGTGAACTGGACTTTGTGTGAAGATCTGAACTTTGCTCATGCTGTTTAAAGCACTTGAAGCAGATTTATGCTGTGCAGTGTCATTGCTGCTATCAAGTTTTCTCTGTGCCCTTCACCACCATCCCACTATCAGATAATTTTTATGCACTAGGTTTTAAAATGAACTTTCAGTGGTATTAACTAAATGTTCCTTTAATTACCAGCTCCATAAAAGAGTGGTTTGTACACAGCTCATGGATTGTTGGTATCAGCTGAGGTTAGATCAAAGATAACAACAATCTCAACATGATTGTACATTTGGAGACAAGTATTGGTTATAGATCACAAAGCCTGGCTGCAGCTTGAACAGGATTTTTGAAGTAGAGCTGCCATTATAGGAATATGTGGAGATCAGTAGAGACCATTAGTGAAGACATCTAAATAGAAAAGAAGATTTGATCTGAGAGAAAGAAAAAGCCTGGTGGAAACACCAGCAGGAATAAATAATCCACTTATAGCCATCCAACAACAACAAAAACAACAAAAAAAATCAAAAAGCTTTGCTATAACTAGATCAAAGACATTTGTCATGTGCTCTCACTGTCTATCAGGTAAAACAGCATTGGAAACCCACAGAATGCATCCAAAAGGAAATAAAGTTTGTTCTCCTCTGCAAATCCTGTACAGGATGCAGTGAACTGAAGCCGTGGGCACAACTTCATCTCTCTTCTAGATAATTGACCACTGAACACTTAAAACCCTCAGCACTCCTCCTGAGAAGCAAATTTAGTGCAGGGGTCTGGGAGGTGAACAACCCCTTCCTGCCAGCCCTCCTCTCCCCGTGCAGTGACCCCAGTGCTTTGCAAACAGACCCAGCCCCAAGTTCCACCAGGCAGAAATCATTCACAGTGACACATTTCCCTACCCCTGCCAGGCAGATGAGCTGAGAAGGACAGAAGAGTCATTTCCAAGGTGCCATTTCTTCTTTTCTTTAAAGTCCTTCACTGGAAGTTATCCTGTAGGTTCTGCACACTTTCTAGTGTGACCCAAGGAATCACGTTCTTGTAGTAAACAAGTGATGTTAATTGTCTGTTTTTCTTTTTGCAAACCCAAATAGAGCATCTCAAATCCCAACATTCTGCTCATTCCTAAAACTGACATAGAGGGAAGCACATCCTTCTTCCTCACACAATTATTTAAATTTGGATGATCAGTTATTAGAAATTGGCAAGGACAATGAATTAGATTTTGTCATTAGGAACTGTTAATAAATTGGTTAAAGTTAAAATTATGAGAATTGTTAGTAATTTCACTGACCTCTGGTGTGACTATACTGTCTCAGCAGAATTTATGATAGTGACTATTGCTTATCTGGTGGTATGAAACATTCTCTGGAATACTACTGATTACTTCTCCTTCATGCAACTTAGTAACATATTAAACATTTTGACTGCTTCAGAGAAAAAAATGTCTTGATCTGGATCTAGATTTTAAAAAAACCCTCAAACTGAAAATAATCTCTGATCAAGTCTGTCAATGTGCTTCTTGTAAAGAAACGAGCAACTGGGTGCACCCTGTGATGCAATCCATCGACACCACCTTACGCAGTTTCTCAGAGCTCTGTTCAGCAGTGATCACCACCAACTTCAGAAATACAGTTCCATACAGTCCCAGAAGGCAAATGGAAATCTGTCTACACGTACTTTCTTAATAAATATGGATTCAGCCCTGCTGCATTGAACTGCACAGAGCAGGCAGTGTGAGTCTGCGGGGCCTGGCGGGGTTACCCGGGCAGAGCAAAGCAATCCAGGTTCAATTTGCAGTGCCGGGGCAGGAGAGAGGAAGGACAGGAAAGCTGCTCTCAGATTGAACTAGCTGCTCTCAGATTGAGCTGCCTGCTCCTTGCCTCAGTGATTTTTCTCCAGCCAGGGAGCCAGGCACAGATGTGAGTGTGACCCAGAGCCGAGGGAGGCAGCCGTGTCTGTGTCCTGCCTTTGGCACACACGCCCCGGGACAGAGCTGCACCTCTGTGGCCAGCCCAGGTGCCCGGACAGGGTGGCAAAGTCCTTGCTGTCACCAGCCCCTGAGGCTGCTCGTTCCTCCATGGAGCTGGGAGCGTGGGAAGCAGCAGCAGCAGGCAGGTTTGCGGGTACCTTGTGCTCCTGAGTCATTAGGAAAACACATTGTCTGTTGTCTCTTTTCTTAGTGAGTCATTTAAGAGACAGGGCGATGGGTTCTAAATATTTTTAGGTATTTCTGCAGGAACTGCAAAAGTGGTTTTCAATCTCGTGAGCAGTGTTAGGAGCCACAGGCATCATTATGAGTCCAACCCTCGTGTCACACCCGTGAGGACTGAGAGAAGACACAAGCATGGGAGCGGACGTCTACTTTGTGCTCACAGGGGGAGTGGAGTCACCCACTGCCAGGGACAGGCATGGGCACGGCTCCATCTGCAGTGTCCACCAGGGCTGCTGCTCCCCAGGAAACCCCTCTGCCCACCAGTCTGGGCAGCCACTGCCTGGGGAGGCAGCCGGGGACAGCATCGTCAGTCCAGGGTGATGATTCCTACCCCAGGGTTTGGAAGTGAAGGCACCTGGCTGAGAGCAGTGATTCACAGCACCCTCTCTTGAGGGTTTGCAATGCATTAAAAAGGGACTGGAAGAAAGACAGCATCTCCAAGAGCTGATTTCTGCCCCTCCTGAGGAAGCTTGGGACTTCTCCACCTGCTGCAGATTCTGTGGGGGACAGCACAGGTTGAAGTGCCCAGCCAGGCCACAAGGTGAAAACACCACCAGCAGGAATTCTGACTGTGGAACTCATCTCCTTTTTTCCTGTACCCGAATTTCCCTTTCTGGACTTTCTACATGACAGAGCCACCTGAGACAAGTTCCTGCAGCTTCAGCAGCCTCTACCAATTTGGGGTGCTTGCCTTGCCCGATGCAATGCCTCAGTGTAAAGATTATTTCTGTATATCAACCGTACAGTGCTTAAGTAAGCAAATATCTTATTTGGTGCTCTTTGGATTTTGACTTCTGACAGGTTTGAATTTTGCTAAATTGAATGTCACAGAGCTATCAGAAGGAGCCTACAGCAATAAACAATTCATTGTGTTTGCTCTCTGGTGTGAAAGTACGCGTTCTGAACTGTGGGAGCCTCCTACGTGTGAGGTTTTATATCTGCCTGAACTTTTCACCTGCAGGACATTTGGTGTTTGCAGGCGTTGAAGTTTACACAGTTGGTGAATCATGGAGCCTTTTGAAAGGAGAATTTTACCTCCTCTGCAATTTGACTGGCTTTCAAATGTGTTTCTAAAGAAACAATACCCAGATTTATTTTTTTTTCCTGAGAAAACATTTATGTGGTGAGGGAATGGCTATCAACAGGAGATTCCTGAAAAGAGAATGAATAAAGCAAGGTACAATAAAGTATTAGGTATACAATTCCTGTGTATTTGTGGGCTAGGACATGGGTATTAGTGTGAACCACTCCCAGAACACTTTGTTATGTGTTATTCTATGCCTCTCTAAACCACCGGCTTGTGAAACCTGCTTGTTTTAATTTAGTAGCTACTCTTTTCTAGTTTATGTTTGCCATATCCTCAGACTCCTTGTTTTTCTGAGGTGTTCACATTCAGATCTCTTAGTGACTAATCCAATGGGAAATAATCCCATTTATCAAATATTCTTCTACCAAGACTATGCTTATCTTATTTTCCACAGAGGAAAAATATCTGTTCATGTGTTATGCCATGTTATTTAGATACTCATGGAGTAAAACATACTGATTATCTGAATGTTTTTGTCCTTGTTTTTTTGTTTGTGAGGGGTTTTTTTGTGTTTGTTTTTTATACAGAGCTTTCCCTCTGCTGGGAAAAAAAAGCCAGTTTAGTAGCCAAGGGCAAGCAAACCATGTTGCAGGCAAGTGTGACAGAGCTGTTCCTTTCTAACAGACCAGATGCTGACCCACAGGATGTGCTGGCTGCCAGGGTCCACCTCTCCAAGCCTGGAGAAAAAGCTGGATCTCCTGCTTGCATGGCTTTTGCTTAAGCACCCAGGAGGACTGAACAGTTTCAAGCCTCCTGTACATGAAAATACATTACTGATTTACTTCTAAGACACCCATAACCAAAACCATCCCTTGTTGTCAAGCCAAACAAGGAGTGGCTCTGAGTTCAATGCATCTCTCCTGATTGACCTGGTGAGAAGACATTTAGGTTGTCTGTACAGCTCAGAGAGAGGGGGGTGTCGTTCACAGGCCTAAATTGCCTTTAGAGGTAAATGTGTGACGGTGGTAGGCAATATAAACACAGAAATAATACAGAGAAATAAAAGCTTTGCTTTGGAGACAACTGGAACTGGGAAGGAAATGACATGGACCAGATGAGTCCCTGCACAGCACGCGGGAATGCTGTCTCCAGGCTCACTGCAGAATGTGGAATGATGAGATGCATGAGCACAAGAGACAGGATCAGGGCTCCTACTTATGTTTTTATGCACTCCAGTGCTTCTTTGGCACAGCTGAGACTGCAAAGGGGATTGTTGAGATCCCAAGGGAAAAGTTTCCCGTTCTATCACCCCCAAGACAGATGTGCTGAGTGTATTTGCTCCCCCTGGGAAATTTCCTCCTGAGCCCATCGCTGAGTTTGTCTAAATGAAAAAAGATCATCTGGATTTTAGTTTGAGATGTGTAGACAGCTCAGGTGACTATCCAGCTTTCAAGCTTCTATCTGACCTGCATTTTGATAGTTGCCATCAACCTGATAATATTTCAGCAAAAATCTGTCAGACAGGAGCATGTGCAGGGAGCTCTTGACAGTGATGATTGGGAGCCAAAATCTCATCCTTGATCCCAGGTCCTTTAACAGAATAATTGTGGGTATATATAATTGTGTGTATATAATTTTTTTTATTCATACACATATGTGTGCACACATGAGCACTCAGAATCCTAAAGGCTCCAGCACACACCAGCCTCTGCTCATCAGGAGCTGAGAATAAACACGTGCTAAGCCTACTTCTATTTACTTCCATGCTAATCCATTACACCAGAAGTTGGCAAAGCCTCTAAAATGAAAATGCTAATTCAGAAAAGGAAAAACCCATTAAAAATAAACCAGTGCATTAACAAACAGAATTATTTAGGTAGTTAACAAACGTGTTTTCTGGCTATCTAGCAGCAATCCATTCCAGGAGGCAGCAGGTATTTTTAAGCACCTGTGAAAGAAATGAAATAAAAAAGGAACAATTATGATTTTCTCTTGTATAGGATTGTAGCTGTGGTGGCGTGAATGTAGAAAACTTCAAAATCCTGAAGTACCTGTTAAACAATAACTGATAACTTAATTTCCTTAAAAGTAATTTCTGGATTTTCTGATTTATTTCAGCAGCTGATGTACTTTTTTTAGTACAGATAATGTAGCAGTTAGCTGAACTTTTTTTTTCTTTGCATGACTATCAAGTGGGTGCCTGCAACACCTACTGCAAAAGCAGGCAAGCAAGAAAAAAACCCATCTTTTTCTTAAACCCTTCTGGTTTCTGAAGATTGCACAGGATGGGCAGGGCTAAAATCGAGTTATGGAGCTGGTGATTCAAAACTGCAATTCCCATGGTGCAGTGCCATGAGGCAGCACTGTTTCTCGTGCAGTTTGGCAAACACAGTTCGTGGCACAGGTTTTATCTGGTGAGAAGGACAGGCCTGATTTGGGGACAGCCCATGGCCATGGCTGTGCCTTGGCAGCAGCTGGTGCAGGAGCAGATGTGCAGCTCTGATGTGAGTGAAACTCTGCTGGTGAATCCACTCAAACTTACACAAAGCCAGGCTTTACGACAATTTCAACCTTGGACATTGATAAAGGCCATAGTTCTCCCCCATTACTTTGCATTTTCGTGCACCTCTGGCCACAGTCCATCTGATATAAACGCTGAGATACTACAGGGATGGCTCTTCTCACAAGAGTCAGCATTCACTTTTCCCCCACAGTGGCATGGCAGCTCCAAGCAGTGGGTTTGGTGAGGAGGATGGAGGGGGTGACAATCACAGACCCCTAATGCCTCAGAGACACACTGCATCCTCTCGTGCTCCCTTCTCATCGTGCTCTGGAAGTGTTGTCAGGAATATTTTTGAAGCCCAGCAGACTGTGTGTGTGACCTTCTCCTTGCCCAGCTCCTCCAGTCCATCTGACACTGTGTAACCTGTGAGGAATGACCTCTCCATGGCTCAGCAGCCCCTCTCCAGCTGCCCATGAGGGCCAGGCTGAAGCCATCTGCTGATGTAGAACGCCTGATGACCAGAGGTGTAGGCAAGTGACAGAAGGGAACAACATGAGCAGTGGTTACCCCCAAATAACGGGGTACACGTGGTCTGTTCTCACAGTCTCCAGGATTGTGGGTGGCACCATCAGACAGGCCCTGATAAAAAGAAATATTGGCTTTAAACTGTTTGGAATAAAGGAAAAGCACAGAAAGAAAAGAGATATTTGTACTATTTCTTTTGCTTTGGTAGCAAAGTTACAGGTGCGGTTTCTTCTCTGCAGCTCTGGACAGCAGAAGCTCACAGCTCTAAAACCAGCACAGTCCAAGATTCTCATGTAATCTTGAGGACCTGGAATCCAAAACTTTAAAGACAAAGTCTCATCACCATGGGATTTTTGATGAAGGCAGAACAATTGGCAGTTTTGCATCTCAGTTGTATGGAAAATCCAACAGTTGTAGTAACTTTGCGAAAAGCCTGGAAATTTTTGGCATGGCTCCAGGAAGAGAAATCCTGAGCTTTCAATGGTTGTTTTTCTTTATTCTTGTTTCTCTGCAGTCAGGCCTGAGGCAGCTGGTACAAAAATACAGCATTTCCAGTAGTGTATTTATGATTTCTGTCCAAGCATAATGATTTATATAAAAATGTATGGCACCCTGAGGAACAAGCTTCTGGAGACAAGATGTTTTATGACAATTAAAAAGACAGATCTCCTTCCACACCTACGTAGAGCTTGTACTAATACTCTCCTGTAAAAAATGCTTTCCTTTTTTTTCTTTCCACACCAAAACACAGGCTGGGTGACATATGAAGTATTTGTACAATGTTTGCAAATATGTTGTGCAAAATCCAGTTAACGCACAGTGTTGGGGCTGTAAGATGTGGTACAAACCAGGTGTTGCTTTCCTGGCAGGGACAGACAGATGGCAGGTTATCTCCCAGCAGGATCAGGCTCCCAAGCCCACTGGGCACTGAATTTGTTCGTTTATCTCCTTGTCCCTTACCTGTTCCTCACTCAGTGCTGGGGGACAGGAGACTGCCAGTGCCACCCTGCCGGGTTCCACACTCCTCTGCCAGAGCACAGAGATGGAGACCAGGGCATGACACAGTCCTGTACAAATGCCATGGGGCAGGGACAGAGGACAGGTTCACCTACGCTGATATTACCCTCTCAAGTGCTATTGCCACGGGTTTGACCCTCCTCTGGTGTGAGACGCCTCTTCCCAAGCCTCATGAGCTCTGCACAGACCGGAGGAGGAAAATCCCACAACCACCAGCGTCCTTTCCTCTGGGAGCTGCTGGGGAAAGTGAGCCAGAGGTGGAGTTTCACATCTGTTTCTGTTTGAATTCGTCAAGCACCAAGAGCCACAGAAGTGGAACAAGCTGTCTGAGGCTGCTGATGTCACCAGCAGCCCAGCACATCGCTGGGCTTTGTGTAACTTTTTAATTGAAATAACGGTGTTCTACTCCTTTGCTTCAGTGGAATTTGAGAGAGACATTTTGAAAACATGGCAATGAGCAGGAATGTGACAGACTTCATATTCTTAAACATGCCAGAAAGGGTTGTAGCTACAAAGATTTATCCTGGATCATGACGTTTCCCAAGGGAGTTTGCAATCTCGGTTTTATCTGGAGAGAGAAAGTGTGTGCTCATGTGACAGCCACCACTGCAGCTGAGACAGCAGTGGATTACATGCAAATATTCAGAGATAAAACTGTAGGCTAGCTAAGCTTAGCCTAAAGAATTAACATCTGCAGGGGCTGTAGGTGCTCCTTGTGGCAGACCTTGAGTAATAGTGTACAGATATCTCACAGGCTAAGAAAAATAACATTCCTGTGGTCCAATACAGCTGGCTTGAATTAATTCTCCTGCTTCCAAAACACAAATAAAGTCTATTCTCTCACAGGCTGGGCCTGACCTCCAATGTAAGTGACTCAGCCCCACTCTACATTAATTAAGTAGTTAATTCCTGTAGATTAAAAAAAAATGTCATTTCTGCATTGGACATTGTTTTAGAACTTTGGTGTGCTCTAAGATAAACCTCATGCAGAATGTTTAATATTGACAGAGATTGTCTGGGGATATTTTAGGCTGATGCTGTGAGATTTGCACACTCCCACTAATTGATACTCCAGGACTGTGAATGCTGCAGACAAGAAGGGTTGAACCGGGTTTGGCTGGGACTGGGCTCTGTCCCTGAACCTCAGCACTCCCCCTGGCCAGGGAAAATGTGTGGATCTGGACAGGGGCACCTGGCATGGCCAAGTTCCAGCTGCTGCAGGGTGTGAGGAGCAAGTGGAGAGAGACAGGAGGAAGGAGAAGGGTCTGGAGGAAGAGTTGTGGGCAGGCACAGGAAGCTGCCTGGTCATTTCTGCCTGGTCATCTTGCAGTGCTGAGGGACATTAGTGGTTCCCCTGGGGAGGGAACAAAGAACATTTTCACACCCAGATTTCTGTATTCCATGCACGGTCAATTAAAACAGTCTAATCTCATGCTTTGAGGTTCTTGGTGATGTTTGCTTTGTGGGAAGAGCTCTGTTTGGGATTGCCAGGCGTAAGCATTACAAATGGGCATTTGCCAGGCCATGCTGAATCAAGCCACCAGCTCACCGAGAAAAAAATATGCTGTGAAACAAAATTCAGGTCTACCTTTTCAACAAAGCAAGCTGTTCAGGCAAGAGGACAGCAAGATGCACAGAGCTTGGTTGAAGTGCAGCAGCCTACTGGAGAAGAGCTTAATAAAAACATGGGCATATTATCTGGTGTGCACATCTCAAATGCTTCAGCACTGTTGAAACATTTTGGGAAGCAGTTGCTCTCACACCTGTTGAGCTGAAGAAAAGAGAAGTTCTTTCATCTTCTTAGCTTTGACACTGGGCATGAAAATCAGGCTGTGCTGACCCGAGTTTGGGGGGACACATCTGCTGAGGGTCAAAGCACAGCCAGGCATCTGCTCTGAGTCCCCATGCAGCAAACCTCAGGCTGCCTGTGGGGTTACTTACTCGCTCAGGAGAGCCCAAGGAAAGGGAGAACGGCACAAGGAAAGACATGTCCAGGATGTCCTGGATTAGATGTAGTCTAGTTCTAGGCTGCAGAGAAATGCTCTCATTAATGCAGGATCAGGTCCTTGCAGGTGCCCTCTCCTCCTCAGCTCCTTGGTTTGTGCTCACACAGGACCTGTCCCCAGCTGTGCTGGCAGAGCTGCTCCCCGGGCCCAGGTGTTTGGCAGCTGCACAGGCGTTACCTGACGGCTGCAGCGAGGAACACCTGAGGTGCCACACGCTCTACGCTAATTGCTGCTAACGAATTGCTGAGCTAAACAGGCTTAGACTCCATGATTTGGATCAATGTCCACTGTTCACTCATCAGTGGACACCACCAATAACTTCAAGCTTCATTAGGCATGTAATTACACTGGAATTGTATAACTTGTACACTGTATTGCATGAGTTGGACTACCAAGAAAAGGACTGAAAAAACCAAAGCCTCTCACTTTGCACAAAGCCTTTGACCTTGCCCAAAGCCAAAATGTCTGTGTGGCAAAAGAACTCAGAGATCAGTAAAATATTCCACAACTGTAGCCAAGCTGGGGCTTAAGATACAAGAAGAAGTACTAACGATGGAGATTCCTAGTTTAATTTGTTGAGCAGTGGAGTTACTAGAAACCTTGACCTTAAAAATTCCATCAACATCAATGAGTGTAGAGGTGCTTTGTGTTGGCCAGTTGGACACTGGTGTGTTTATTGCCAGTGATCTGCTCCTGTGAGGACATGGACTGAAGGCTGGGCAGTCTTGTTTGATGATTGGCCTCTGTTGCAAGGAGTTGTGAGGGGAGAAATTAAGACAGGTCAGAGCTAGAGGGCAGCGGGAGCTCTAGAGACATGGATAGCTTGTGCGAAATTTGTTTGGCAATACTTCCCGATTTTTTCTGTTGGAATTAGTAGGCTGGACTCCAACAGAAAGGCTTCCTTAAACCAGCATCAGGCCACATCTAGTGGGGACATGGGTGGAAACAGAGGCAAAATAAGCCAGGTTGGGAGAAGGCATGGTCTGACACTGTTGCTAGTGAAGCCCTTTTCTAAAACCAGAATGAACAGGGTGAGATTTTCTTATCTGTGTTAGGAGAAGATGTGCTGGGCAGTTAGAACAAGATCAGAGTCCTACCTCTCCAGTGCTGGCAGAGACCTGAAACAACCTGTAAAGCAAATGGCCTCAGAGAGGTTCATCAGGAAAACTCAAAGTGATGAAGCTGAGAAGCTGACCTGAGGCCTTCTTTTGGTTTTTACCAATGACTGGCCAAATTGTTGCTTTGGTATTTTAACTGCCACAACCTCTGCAGAGGCCTGATGTGTGCTTTTAATGCCTCTGTGCAGGGAAGGGTAGGATTTTGCCATGGATGTCACACAGGTGCAAGGCAGCACCCGCCCAGAGCTCTCCAGAAAAACTTGTTCAAGGTAAATTATTTAGGGAATCTTGGGGATAACAGCTGAAAACTGCCTTTCCTTCTGAAATTTCCTTCACTACATCCAAGGCTTAGCACACAAACATGCTTTAACACACCTCAAGGAATGCCATCATTCACTTTCCCTANTCCAAGGCTTAGCACACAAACATGTCTTTAACACAAGGAACCTCCTTGTAACCTCATTCCTGTAACCTCAAGGAATGTCAACACTCACTTTCCTTGACCCTGAATTTGGAGGTTTTCAGGGCTTTTGTGACTGGTGACTCCTGGCATTGGAGAAGCTGGAACAGCAGGCACAGATCAGAGGGCTGGACAGTCTGAAAAGCCCCTTTCTGAACTAGGAAGGCAAATTGCATCTGTTTTTTGGGCCATATGGTGTCCACAAAAATAGAATAACAAATTAGGTGTCTTTCAAATGTCAAATTTCATTATATTGGATGGATGTTTAGTAATTAATAATTAATGTTGTTAACAATATGAAAAAATAAACTACCCCTGTAGTATGCACACAAATATCTAAACAGAGCCATGATGATCAGATTTAAAGTATTAAATAATAATTTTAAACGGATTTAGCTTTGCCAAGTCTTCCATTCTTTTGCCCTATTAACTTTCTCATGGTGACCTCGCAAGCCTCTCTTTCTCTGTTGCTTTGTATTTTCACCCAAAGTGCAGACCCTGGCACTGAGAGTGGCAAAAATCAGCCACGTGCTTCACTCTTTGTAGATACACATTGTGGCAGAGCACCATTTTTAAGGTGAGGAGATGATTACAGGCCTAGCAAATGGCCTGTTCCCAGGATTTGGAGCAAAATTGGAAGGACTGAGTCAGCAAACAGCCACTAATGCAAATGCCTTTAACTTTGCTTTTCCTTCCCTGAAATCAGAAGGAGCGTGTGTGGACTGAAAACACTTGGCTGCTCTGAGCCTATTAAAGGCATCACAAAATGCCCAGGTCTAATTCACAGTATCAAGCAGCAGAAAGAGAAAGTGATAATGAGCACCAAAGAGACTGAGACAGAGCAAACATAATGTAAAGGTTCATATAGGTGTGATCAGCAGCTCACTGCTCCCCCTGCTTATCCAGAAAATATGAGATCTATGGATAATCACCACATGCATTTGCCATCTTTTGTTTCCCAAGGATACCAAAGGGTGCTACAAATGAGAATATACAGCAATAATTACGTCCACAGTGGGCTGGAAAGCAGGACCTTTTTAACCTCACAACACAGAAAACTGCAGGGGAGATTTTAGTTTGGAGTCAGGACGAGGCAGGGCCCAGAACAGTGTGGTGAGTCCTCCTACTTTTGTAAGGGAGAGTAATTGATTATTTCATGGCCACAGATGTCTGGGAAATCCATTTTTTATCCAAACCCCTTCCTCTTCTGTACTTCTGTACAGAATACTGTACAGAAGGGATACTTCTGTATCCCTTTCTCTAAAATGGATCATCCCAAATGCACACAGATGTTCTCTGGACCATGCAAAACAAGATGTTAGTGCTTTTCAACCAGGTGGAAAACTGACATTCCTGATGTACTGAAGACCTGGGAGCTTAAGAAGCAAACCTCACAAGCCCCCAGAAGGGTCTTAGAGAAAACCACATTATGCACTGGGAAACCTGGCTGCACAAGACTACGTTTATTTATTTATGCAAATACACGATTTATAGCCACACTGGTGATTTGTTGTTCAGCTGTGACTGGTTACACAATGATTAGGCAGAGCAATAGATTTTAACCAGAGTGTCAGCTTGGGTCTTTCATACCTCTGTTTGGCTATTATATCTAACAGTGAAGACACTGAAATAAATTGTTATTGCCTCTGATATGCAATAAAGTCCTTGGGAAGAGCCTCTGCGCTTGAGGAGGGTTTCCTATGCTGACAAGGGAGTGTTTGTACTGGAGCTGTTTTTGTGGTGTCTTCTTACCCCTTACATTTGGGGAAAATAACTCAGTGTAAAATGCTTACAGGTCCCTCTAGTGCCGTGGTTAAATCTTTCAGATCTTTTGTACTTATGCTCGTTATTTTTTTGGCTGTTATCCTTCCAAGACCAGCAGCTCTGCAGTGCTATTTCCTTGTGGTGCCCAAACTGCTGTCAAGCTCCAGGGAACAGCTGCACAGATGTGCTGGGAGCTGGAAAGCTGGGCTTTACTGATCCAAGGGGATTGTGAATAATGGCAAATAAATAGGATTTTCTCTTGAGATTAAGTCTTGGGAGCTCCTGCACTCCTTTTCCATGAAACGATTAATTTAGTGGAAAAAAATATTGTCCGCCCCTCCATGTTCCTTGGTCCCCTGCAGCCCGGGATCAGGTGTGATTAAAACTTCCTTGTTGCTGCTGGTTTGCAGACTTTCTTGCTGCTCTAGCCCTGAAGCCTGGTGCCGGGTGAGAAATGTCCGCAGAGCACAACAGCCTGGAAACATCTCAGACCACCCAGCGTTACAGCTGCAAGGATACGCACACCCAACTTGCAGATAATTACTGAGTGAGCTTTACATTTAACCTTGATTCTCGGGTAATGGGAATGGGTCATCTTTGCCCAGGTGAGTCAGGAAGAGGTACACCCTCCTTTCCAGTGCAAATTCACCTGTTGTGGTTCCTGAGAAAGTGGCACAGTGCAGCCAGGGCTTGGGTAGGCAGCGTGTTGGCTTCTGAAGGCACTTCAGTGGTGATGCTTAAAGCTTTACACAGTTGTTTTCACAGCTCCTGTCTCACTCTGAATCTTCTCTCTCTGTCCTGTACATGCAAACAGAGCAAAGAGGCACATTCTTACCTATTTTCCAGGTGAGAACCTGAGACCCCCAGTTCAGCATCCCAGAGTTGTCCAGACATCAGGATCAAGTCCCAGCAACATGAACCTTGCTTAAAGCAACAGGAAAGACCTTTGTCAGGGCAGGGAGACCCTCAGCCTTTCTAGCTTTGGCCAGACGAGGTCACAAGATTTAAACCAGTGTCTGAAACCCCAGACTGACTCCAGACTGCCTTCCTTGGAGACTTGCTACCAAAGGGAGGAGTTCCTTCTCCTGAAAACTGCTAAACACCACATGCAATTTGGGTCTGCAGGACAGCTTTTGCAGGGCTTTTTGGTGTCTGAAAGCAGAGACAAAGTGTTTTGTCCAGCGAGCTGCCTGGGAGAGCCGGTGCCTTGGGTTTGAAGAGCGTGCTGGTTTTGTCAGACCCCTGATTTGCAGCAGAGCAGCCCCAGGGTTGGTTTGCCCGTGCTGATGGCCCCGGGCAGGAGCTTTCAGCCTGTGCCAGCAGCTGATACGGCACCCACCCATGCAGATCTGTACAAATAGGTCTGTAAATACACAAGTGAATGGATAACGGGGAAAAGAAAGAAAAAAACTGAGGAGCGCTGTGTCTGCCAATTCTACCCACGTGCGCCTTTGGAAAGGTCGGAGTTTGCCTGGAGAGCAGCGGGCAGCCCGGATTTATTTTATTTTACTTTTTAAATTATTTTTTTAAAATTTCCTACAGGAACAAGGGTGCCTGGAGCTCCCCAGCGNAGGGCGGCATCGGCTCGGGAAAGCCGCCGGGAGCAGCGGCGCACCCGGGGCCGCCCGCCGCACCTCCGCGCATCCCCGCCCGCCCCCGCATCCCGGCGCATCGCTCCCCGGCACCCGCAGCCGGCTCTTCGCAGAGCCCTGCACACGCAGCGTGCGCTCAAATGATGGACAGCACGCTGCATCCTCCCTGCTCCCCCTCCGCAAAAAATTAATCCAGCGGGACAGAAAGTAATTGCAGGTTTGAGGTCGATCCTCCTTCCGACAAACATGGAGAGCTCCCAAAGCCGCGTCGGCCGCATTTGCGGGCCCGCGCGGCTGTAAGGGCAGAGCGCTGGCGAGCAGATGCGGTGCTGGTGCCCGGGCAAGCATCCGCGCTCCCATGGCAACCGCGGCTCCCGCCGCCCGGAGGATGCTCCGCGCCGCCGCGCCGCGCAGGGACCCCCGCACCCTCCGATCGGCACATCCCTTGGATTCTTCGGGTTGCGGCAGGGTTTGCTTGGAGCTGGACTCCTCCAGCACGTGTGTTATATTGACTTTCATCCCGCTGCACTGCGAGCTAGTTGGGCACCCAAACCTGCAAATTTGCCATAAAACGTAAGAAAGTAAAATGATGTTTCCTCTGTAGCTTTCTCACTTAGGAATCCGTACTGTTGGATTTCTTTTTTT